>WOXC01005123.1:0-193264 GCA_011680675.1 Gymnobelideus leadbeateri
GAAATTGTTTTTACATGTGTTTGGGAAACTATTGAATTAAAAACAAAAACTACAAAAAATCCAGGGTTAGCAGTCTTAATCACAGAAAAAAATCAAAATCAAAATTAAGCAGAAACAAAAGAGATAATTAAGGAAACAGCATTGTGCTAAAAGGGTTTGTAATCATGATATAATATCAAAACTTTGTAAAGGAAATTTCTCGGGGGTGGCTAGGTGGCACAGTGAATAGAGCACCAGCCCTGGAGTCAGGAGGACCTGAGTTCAAATCGGGCCTCAGACACTTAACACAAAACTAGCCATGTGACCTTGGGCAAGTCACTTAACCCCAACTGCCCTCCAAAAAGCAAAACAACAACAACAACAACAAAAAGTAAATTTCTCTAATAAAGACCTCATTTCTTAAATATATTCTGAGTATTGAACTGAGTCAAATTTGTAAATATGAGAACCATTGCCCCAGTTAATGAATGGTCAAAGTATATGGACAGGAAGTTTTCAGAAGAAGAAACCAAAGGTAGCTCCAAGTCATATTTTTAAAAATGCTATAAATCACCATCAGAGACATACAAATTAAAACTACACTGAGGTGCCACCTCCTACCATCTGAAATGACAAATGCTAGAGACAATAAGGGAAAAAGAAGTGCATTAATGAATAGTTAATGGACTTGTCTAACTAACTTGTCTAATGAACTGGTCTAACCATTTTGGAAAACATTTTGGAATTATGCATAAAGGGGTATAAAACTGTGCATCCCCTTTGACCCAGCAGAATCTTGTACACAATTACAGACTCGTTCCATGACTAACTTTGATAGACTTGGATCCTCTCAGCAGTGCAAAGTTCAAAGACAATTTTAAAGGACTCATGATGGAAAACGATACCCATATAAAGAGAATGATAGAATCTGAATGTGTACGGAGGCATATTTTTTTCTTTCTCCCTTTTGGTTTTGTTTCTTCTTGCTCATGGTTCATTTTCACATGACTCAACATGAGTCATTTGAAAACATGTTTAACGTGAATGTATATGTATAGCCTATATTGTTCTGGCCAACAGAGACAAACACAGGATGGCAATCCAATTAGAAATTTTAGGGAGTGTTTATTCACATCCCGGGGTCTGTCTCCCTAGTCAAAAACCACAGGAAGACAGCCCCAGACAGTTTGTAAGCTTTAATACATTTCAGGGGCTAGTTACAATTGTTAAAGCAAATGATGATTAGCAAGGCAACTGTTACTACATAGGGATGTAAACTAAGGGGGGGTGGGGGCTTGCAAGCTAACCAGGTAGTTCTTTGTTGTGGTTACACCTAGATTCCCTGGATGTCTGCATAGGCAGGTGCAGGAGAGGGTTTCACGGGGGACACACCTTTATGCTAGGCTCCTGGGGCTACCTGAGGGGCCTTGTGTAGAGACTAGCATTCTGGGATCCTAACTGGCATTTCAATATCAGATTGCATGCTGTCTTGGGGAAGAGTTGAGAGCAGAGAGGCGGAGATAATTTGGAACTCACAACTTGGGGAACTGAATCTTGTAAACTAAAAATAAATTAAATTTTTAAACTCTTATTGATATTTTCTTTTCCCATAGTAACCACAGTTATTCTGAGGGTTCTTTCTCCTCTCCCTCCCAGAGTGTCTTCCTATATGACAAATTGTATTTTTTAGAGAAAAATAAAAATTCATTTCAACTGATTGATACATTGACAAAATGTCAAAATATGTGGATTATGTTAGAAATGTCGACTCTGCACCATGATAATTAATAAACACTGCTATTTTAAAAAGTAGTAGTATTTTCTTAAGTAAATTTTAATTAATATATTTTCCCCCATCTGATGGTCCCTCCAAGAGTTACTTGGTTCTTGATCCCATGGCTATATGTGACTTCCCAGCACCAGAGCCTGAGGTTCCTGAGGAGGCTTTACTCCCTCTTGGTAGATAATACTACAAAGATCAGAAAAAAAAAAGTTGAATCTGGGATATGGCTGGTTTACTCCAACACTGGAATTCTTTGGTAAGCCCTTCAGTACCAGGTGTGATCCTTTGACAAGAAGCACTGTTTACTGCAAAGAAGGTTAGAGCCTTCCTTTGCCTAAGTAATTCACACCTAGTAGATGCTTAGGAGACTAGAGTGAAAAATTCATACAGTGAGTAAACTCGCTTTTCAGTGTTTCTGAGGAGTGATTCAAGAAAAAGGGTTTCAGAGTTCAATGTTAAATAAATGGTAATGAGCAGAGAGCTGAGAGGGTAACCAAGAACTGAGGAGTGGTGATTGGAGAAGAGCAAAGGGGATTTTTTAGTGTACCACTAAGGACAGGTTGGGATTCACATCTTTATGTAAATGGCTAAATGGCAAAGGTGAGAACCTAGGGAGGGAAAGGAATATATATAAAAAGGCAGTACTGTCTCAGTTTGAGAAGTCTCAGCCCAGAGTCTAGATTCTAGCTGAAGCTCTCTTCCTTCCTGAGAGGTCTCCTAGCAAGACATCTAAGGCAGGCTTTCTCCTGGGAAAATGACTTTTTTTTCCTTTAAGATCTGTGAAGCAGGGAACTGATCTTTTGAGGGAAGTGGGAATCAATAGAATATGGGATTTATATTGGTCCTTGTGAGAAGGTCATATTTCCATGAGTACGTTTAGGTGTGTACCCTGAGGCCTGGGCTCTGGCTCTGGCTCCAGGGCACTTAAAGGGGACTCAGCAGCTGCCCTGGGACCAAGGTGGGGGGGCTGGTTTTCAGAGAGAGGCGGGAGGCGGGAGGCGGGAGGCGGGAGGCGGGAGGCGGGAGGCGGGAGGCGGGAGGCGGGAGGGTAGAAGGGGTCAGCCGAGCTAAACTCGATCTGCGGCCCCTTAGGGTGGGGGGGCTCCTACATCGTTGCCCAGGAACTGAGGAGAGCGAAGGACACCGCGTCCCCTCTTGACCCTGCCCCCATTATTCCATCTGCGCCCCAATAACTCATTCAAGCCCCTTTCCACCCCTCAGGCACACTACCACAGCTCAGCCTGGACACACTGCTGTCTTCCCGCCACCGCTGTTGCTGCCCCCGCACCTGTCTCTGCCACTGGACATCAGAATAACGCTTTGGGGAACTACTCGTAAAAGTTTCAACTGACAGAACCCTGGCTAACGTCCTGAGGATGAACAGGTGTTTTCCCGTCACTGACAGCACCAGGATGGCGGAGCCAGGGGCGCCCCGCTTCTTGCTAATCTTCGATTTTGATGAGACCATAGTGAACGGGGACAGCGACACCTCAATCCTGCGCTCTGGTTCTGGCCTGAAGCTGCCTAACAGCCTTCAGGCCACGTTCCGACAGGGCTTTTACAACGAGTACATGCAGCAGGTCTTCCATTACCTGGGTGAGCAGGGCGTAAAGGCACAAGACTTCCGAGAAGTCTATGAGGAGCTGCCCCTGTGTCCGGGCATGACCGACCTCTTCCAGTTCCTGACCAAAGAGGGCAGCTGCTTTGAGATCATCGTTATCTCAGACGCCAACACTTTCGGCCTGGAGAGCTCCCTGCGTGCTTCGGGCTTCCGCGGCCTCTTCAGAAAAATCTTCAGCAACCCGTCGGGCCCAGATGAGCATGGAGTATTGGTGTTGCATCCTTTCCAGGAACACTCCTGCCCTCGCTGCCCTGCCAATATGTGCAAGCACAAGGTGCTCAGCGACTACCTGCGCGAGAGGAAGCGGGAAGGGGTGTACTTCGAGCATCTCTTTTATGTGGGCGACGGCGCCAATGACTTTTGCCCCATGGGGCTACTGGCGGCTGGCGATGTGGCCTTCCCGCGCAGCGGCTACCCCATGCACCAGCTAATCCTGGAAGCCCAGAATACCGAGCCCTCTTCATTCCGGGCCAGGGTGGTGCCCTGGGAGTCAGGAAGTGAAGTCCGTCTTTACTTGCAGGAGATGATGAAGAAATGCTGAAAGCCCAGAAGGGGAAGGAGCAGGTGGTCTGACAGCTTGGGGAAGGCGCAGCTCCTGGGCTGCCTGGCTTCTCCCAATCCCTACTCCCTTTGTCTTTACTTTCTGTCCACACCCCTCTCACACCCGCCAACCCCCGTCCTCCGCCCCCGGCCCCCGCCCCCCCCCCAAAGGTTTTACCCTAGGAAACTAGGAACTAGAAGACAGAGAATGATCCAGCACTGATTGCTTTTCTTAGTGCGACCTAGTTATGACCTCAGTAGGCAGGCAGGCAGCCAGCCAATAAGTTTTGTGACTTTCTCGACCTTCATTTACTAGTAGGAGAAGATTTGCAAAATTTGGAGCCTTGATGAGAGACACACAGGGTTGGGGTCTGACAAGGCATGATCTACAGTAGGATAAGGTGGTGGGGCCTTCTACCAAAAGGATTGTATCTATGTATCTATCTATCTATGCATGTATCTATTTATTTATTATTCTGAAGTTAAGAAATAAAACAAGCATTTCCATAAGAAACTGACATAGAAATTTATTTGAAGCCACTTGACCTTCCCTCCTCCAGAGATTATCCACTCTCTGTCTTACCTTTCACAGTCCAGTTCCAGCAACAAAAGTAAAGCATGGTGGTTTCTTTTGCTTCTGGAACCTGGAAGATGAAAACTTTGTTTCAGCTAACACCTAGCGGATCTGAACAAAGAATCGAACAAGTTTTGGAAATGGGAGGGGAAGAAGAAGAACTGCACATCCAGAGAGCATCAAGAGGTCACACTAAATATAATGAAGCAATAACTGCAGGTTCTGTGCTGGCCAATATATTGCCATGTCATCTTCAAGTGACACCAACTGCAGCTCTTATCAGTGTAGTTTTCATGAAGAAATCATGGACTTTCTATTTCCAACTCAATATATCCCAGTACAATTTGGAGATTTGGAAGATGTCTCTGTGTGTTCCACATTCCCACCTGCATGCCAGACTGCTGAAGATGATGAAAGTGAAAACCAGAGCAGGCTTGGTAATGGTGTTGAAATCAATGATGAAGCTGCCACTGACAATGATGACAGCCAATATGAGGATGCTGTTGATGCCAAGGCTCAAATTGGCACCTCATCCATTCAAAACCAATTTGAAGGCAACCCCTCCTTTCAATGAGAGAGAACTAGAGAGCCTGACTGCATGATCAGGTGTTCTGAATTCAGGTCAAAGATATTTTTCTTTATTTGGGTGGGAGGAGGGGAAATTTGCTGAAAAGAAGGCTAAAATTGTTTTTACATGTAATTGGGGGGAAAAAACTACAAAAAAAAGCCAATTCAATTCATTTTCATTTAGGTAAACAAGGTATGAATTTGGGGAAAAATTGGGGGAAAAACTACAAAAAAGCCAGGGCTAGCAATCATGATCTCAGGAAAAGAAAAGGCAAAAAGAGATTTAATTAAAAGATATCATCAGGGAAACATTTTCCTAGAAGGATATCATAGAAAATGAAATAATGTTAAAACTATTTCAAGCAAGTTTCTCTAATAAAGGCCTCATTCCTCAAATATACACTGAGTATTGAACTGAGAAAAATTTATAACAATGAGCCTCCTTCCCCGGTTGATAAATGACCAAAGGATACGAACAGGATATAGACATATAAAAAAAATGCTTGAAATCACCATTAGATAAATACACTGTAAATAACTGTCAGGTGCTACCTCATAACATAAGAAATGACAAATACTAGAGGGAATAAAGGCAATAGAAGTACAATAATGTTTAGCAGACTTAGGAACTGGTCAAACCATTATGGAAAATATTTTGGAATTATTCCCAAAGGCTTATAAAACGATGTGTCTGCTTTTACCCAGCAATAGCACTAATAGGTCTAGATTCTAGAAATTCAAGGAAATATTTATAAAAATATTTACAACAACACTTTTTGCAGTGCAAAGATTTGGAAATCAAGGGGATGCTTATCAATTGATGGATGGCTGAACAAGGGGCTGTGGGATAAAACTGGGATGGAATACTATTGCACTACACCAAGTGACAAGCATTGGGGGTGGCTAGGTGGCTCAGTGAATAGAGCACCAGCCCTGGAGTCAGGAGGACCTGGGTTTAGATCAAGCCTTAGACACTTAACACAAAAGCTAGCCATGTGACATTGGGCAAGTCACTTTACCTCAATTGCCCTCCAAAAAAAGGAAAAAAAGAAAGAAAGAAATGACAAGCATTATTCTTTCACAAAAATCCAGGAAGGCATCTATGAACCAATGCAAAGTGAAGAGAACAGAAATTGGAGAACATTGTACATACAAACAGCAATGCTGTGATGACAATGAGCTGTGAATCACTTATTAACTATCATCAATATGATGTTGCAATAAATTCCAAGGACTCATGATAAAATAATGCTATACACATCTGTAGCGGCAAGCACCCCAATATCCCCAGGGTAGCTGCCAATATAGGTTCTTAGATCTGCTTTTCAAAAGGAAAGCAACTCAAAATCAGTTAACAAGCTTACTTTAATCAAACAAACATACATTACCTAGTTCAGGGGAAAAAGGTCAGCACCCCAAACTTCAGAGTTACAGAACTTACAGATCAAACAGACAGGCTTCCAAACTGTCCAACCATTATATCAATACCAAATCACAGTTACCAGAGAGGGAAGCATCAACATCTGGGTTTTCAAAGCCGGGGGGCTCTCAACAACGGCTTCCCAGAGTCTCATCTGGTCAAATCACACAACACTTCTCAAAGTGAGCCCCAAAGCAAAGCCTCTCATCAGGGCTTATATAGCCTTCTCCTGGCTCAGAGAATGTAACAACCTCCTTGACCCACTGCCCAATCACAAAGTATCAAGG
This sequence comes from Gymnobelideus leadbeateri, assembly GCA_011680675.1. Classification (NCBI taxonomy): domain Eukaryota; kingdom Metazoa; phylum Chordata; class Mammalia; order Diprotodontia; family Petauridae; genus Gymnobelideus; species Gymnobelideus leadbeateri. Next base: position 6,772 of record WOXC01005123.1, read on the forward strand.
TGTGGGCTTCCCTGAAAAACAAGCCTCCCACCACAGGCTCCAGGTGCACTTAAGCTAGGGGCAGGGAAGATCTTTAAATTTGCATTTCCATTACATTCGGCCCCAAGATCTTTCATGCCCATAGCATGCACAATTTACATTTGAATTAGCACTAAACATCTCTTAGGTCACATTTTCCAGGTACATAAGAAAATCACAATATAATCTCAAAATACAATAGTCCAAGTCTTCCACTCATGGGGCAAAGTCTTGATTAACTCAATTAGTCTCTTATCTGTAACAATATCTCAAAGTACAACCAGTAGCTTATTCAGTAAAGTCTTACTAAGCATGCCCATAGCATAGACAATTTACATTTCAATTATCACTAACCATCCCTTAAGTCATATTTTCAAGGTACATTTAAAGTTACCAAAGTGGCCACTGGGCCTTAAACAAAGTACATTGCATTTTCACATCAATTCACAAAATACAAAGCATTATCACATAAAGTTATCTTGGGAGGAGGGGGGGTTGTCCTTCCCATAACACTGCTCCAGCCCCTGCTTCCAAATCCAGAGAGGGAACTAGGCAACAAAACCAAAGTGGGGTCCTTGGGGTCCATGGCACTTCACCCCACCCACCATAGTCACAAGTCCATCCCCCTGGGTCCCAAACTGTGGGATGCAGCAAGGAAACACATTCAGTGCCCCTGCTTTGCCACACAGTCCTTATCTTGTCCTGTGGCTGAACTCCAAACTCCTGGGTTCCTTCTCCTCCAGCAGAAGACAGCAGCTCCTGGCTTCTCCACAGGTCTCCATGCAGGCAGCTCACCATTCCTGCTCTCAGCTCAGTGAAGTTAGCATGCAGGTCTTTCTCTCCTGCTCCATGGCTCCACAGAATCACAGCTACCACAACTGGGAAACAAACAATTATCCCAGCCCCCATACTTTCCTTTTACTCAGCAGATCCCATCCCTCGTTGCCATTTTGTAGCGGCAAGCACCCCAATATCCCCAGGGTGACTGCCAACACAGGTTCTTAGATCTGCTTTTCAAAAGGAAAGCAACTCAAAATGGGTTAACAAGCTTACTTTAATCAAACAAACACACATTACCTAGTTCAGGGGAAAAAAAGGTCAGCACCCCAAACTTCAGAGTTACAGAACTTACAGATCAGACAGGCTTCCAAACTGTCCAAACATTACATCATCAATACCAAATCACAGTTACCAGAGAGGGAAGCATCAACATCTGGGTTTTCAAAGCCGGGGGGCTCTCAACAACGGCTTCCCAGAGTCTCACCTGGTCAAATCACACAACACTTCTCAAAGTGAGCCCCAAAACAAAGCCTCTCCTCAGGGTTTATATAGTCTTCTCCTAGCTCAGAGATTGTAACAACCTCCTTGACCCACTGCCCAATCACAAAGTATCAAGGTGTGGGCTTCCCTGAAAAACAAGCCTCCCACCACAGGCTCCAGGTGCACTTAGCTAGGGGCAGGGAAGATCTTTAAATTTGCATTTCCATTACAACATCCAGAGAGGGACCTTATAAACTCCAAGTGCAAATTAAAGTATAATTTTCTCACATTATTGTAATTGCTTATTCAAAATATTTGGCTTCTATGAAAGCTGTTTTTAAATGTATAGCTGATATCATATTGCTTGCCTTCTTACCAAGCTGGGAAGGGATAGAAAAGAGGTCTTTTGGAACTTAAAATTTGCAAAGAGAACATTAAGAATAAATAATGAAGAGGGGTGGATAGGTGGCACAATGAGTAGAGCACCGACCCTGGAGTCAGAAGGACCTGAGTTCAGATCTGGCCTCAGACACTTAACACAGAGAAACAAAAACCTAGCTGTGTGACCTTGGGTAAGTTACTTGACCCCAATTGCCCTCCAAAAAAAAAAAAAAAAAGAATGAGGGGGTGGCTAGGTGGCACAGTGAATAAAGCACTGGCCCTGGACTCAGGAGGACCTGAGTTCAAGTCTGGCCTCAGACACTTCCCACACTTACTAGTTATGTGACATTGGGCAAGTCACTAAAATGCAAAAAGAATAAATAATGAATTTTTCAAAATAAAAAAATTAAAAAAGAAAGCAGAAGAGATTTGACCCATCAAGGTGGTGATTTGATGCTGATCTCAGGAACACCCGAATTCCAATTCCTCTTCAGACAATTACTACTTGTAAAAACCAGGGTAAGGTAATTAAGTTAATTAACCTCTTTCAGCTTATTTCCCCAGCCTTAAAATGGATAAAACTGTACCTACCCCAAAAGTTTCTAAGGAACAAATGAAATCATGAATGTAAAGGACCTTTAGCAAACCTCAAAGTGATATGGAAATGTGATTATTATATTCAAAGTATGTCTGGGCAAAACATGGGGCAAATGTGAGCCTCTGTTGTATATCCAGGCTTGAAATTTTCATTACACTTATTCAAAGATACACCTTACTTATGCCCATTCACATTATTTTTTGGTATTTCCTTGGATGACTGTACTTCAGAATGCTCCCTTTCCTTAGTTAAAATCCAGTAGCCTAACCCAGAAAGTCAGCTTTCTACTTTAGTATCTCTGTCCTAGACTATTCCCGAGGTTGGGGAAGTCACTTTCTTTCTGTTTGTCCATTTAGCACCTGGTTTCTGGAGGTCATGTCTGCACTGAATGACTCATGAGACTTCCCCTGTAAGACAAATAAACAAAGCACACCAGAGAGCTGCTAAAACAGGTTCACTCTTGACCTAGTCAGACAGGAAAGACACCAAGAAGGGGTTAATAATCTCACTTTATTCTAGTCTAGTTTTCTCAGAAGAGAATTGCTGTTAATTTGAGCAAAGTCTCCTACAGCATTCAGTAGTTACCCTTCTCACAGGGGTGGGCAACAGGCTGGGGGGGCAACTACCCCTATGTCACCAATGGTGCCAGTCAAGACAGACACAGGCACAACTGGTGCATACTACTAAATCCCCTCAAGCCTCAATGGGGGCTATTTAAGGCAAACACAGATTTTCCCCTAAGCCTTGATGAGGGCTAATCAAGGTACACACAGCATCTGTGCACTCAGCCTTAAGGTTCCCCACTCAGTGGCCAATGACCACCTGTTTTGATGGTGCAGTGGGCAAAGAAGGCATAATGCCAACAAGAGCCTCACAAGTTTACATAACTCCATCCTTGTATCTTGCTGCACATTTGCTGTGGATGTTTCTATTATTTATCATTATATAATGCAGCACAAGCATGGTGCAGATATTTTGAACCATAATTGTGGGAACTCATATCTAATACCTTCGAGCAAGAGATTATTACGCCTATGGAAACCTGGCAAACTGAACTCTAAGAAGTAAAAGCAAAAATTTACTTCACACATACTAAAATCCACCTTACATACACCAAAATTCTTCCATGGTCTTGTTTGTGGGTCCTTGGTACTTGCACACTTTCTTTCCAACAACTTCCACTGTTTTTCTTTGACCTGGAAATCTTGATTTTAGCTATCATCTTTTTTTTTATTATTCCGAATTTTACAAATATCAACAATCAAAAACATTTCTATAGACAGAGAAGAGCAGTGAAAGAGGATTATATATGAAACCAAAAATCTCTATTTAATTTAGCTTGCTTTTCTTTTCAAAGATGTATATAATAAACTGCAAAGATCATGTTCAAAAGTGTATTACTTGCATCTGTTGGAACTTCTTTTATGGTCTTCTATCTATTTTGTGTGGGATGTTCCAAGGGCCATTTTTCATTTTTTCCCTTTTTTAATTTTATCTTCTTTCTTCCTTTCGTTTTTTTTTCTTTTCAGTTTGGCATCATTGACTCTAGTCAAGACTCTTTTCTCCTAATTTACCCAGAGAATCAAATAATCAAAATAAATCAAAAAGAAGTCAGATTGTTCATGTCAAAAAATGTATGTCTCAATCTGCCCTTCAGGTCCTCCAGCTTTCTGTCAGATAATGAGTTGCCTGCTTCATCACTGGTAGTGTTGAGCCTTGGTTATTCATTCCATTGATCAGACTTCTTAAATCTGTCAGGTTTTTGCAACAATGATACAGTTATTAAATTAATCTCCTGTTTCTGCTCATTTTGCCCTGTATCAGTTCATATAAGTCTTTCCAGGTTCCCCTGAATCCACACCTTTCATCATTTCTTACACTATAATAATTTTCCATTCCATTTAGTATGCCATCATTGTTTCAGCCATTCTTCAGTTGATGAATTTTGACTTTCTTTTCAGGTTATGCTAGGGCAAAAATAATACTGTACATAAGCGTGTGTGTGTGTGTGTGTGTGTGTGTGTGTGTGTGTGTGTGTGTGTACCCTTAACATCTTTCTTTTATCTCTTTGGTGTATATGCCGATTATTGATACAATTGGGCCAAAAGGGGTGGCTAGGTGACGAAGTGAGTAAATCGTTGGCCCCGGAGCCAGAAGGACCCGAGCCCAGATCGGGGCCCCAGACACCCAACGCACAAACAAAAACCCAGCCATGTGACCCCGGGCAAGTCACCCAACCCCAATTGCCCTCCCCCCCCCAAAAAAAGAATCATCCCTTCCCATCAAATTCAACCTGTGCCCTCTATCCATGTATACCTGTAAACATATGCCATGTACCCTTCTTCAATTATTTTCATAATGAGAAAGGTTTCATCAAACACAGTTATTGTTTTTCCATGTATTACTGTAAATAGTCCAGCTTTGATAAGTTCCTTTTGATTTCTTTTCCTCGATTACCTTCTCAATCATCTCTTGCTTCTTGTGTCTGAATGTCAAATTTTCTATTCAACTCTGGTTTTTTCATCAAGAATGCTTGAAAGTCCTCTATTCCACTGAATGACCATATTTCCCCCTGAAACAAGATACTCAGTTTTGCTGGGTAGGTGACCCTTGGCTTCAATCCCAGCTCTTTTGCCCTCTGGAATATCATATTCCATGCTCTTAGATCCCTCAGTGTAGAAGCTGCCTGGGCTATTCTGATTGTGTTTCCACAATATTGAAATTGTTTCTTCCTGGCTGCTTATAGTATTTTCTGCAGCCTGACTATAATATTCCTAGGAGTTTTCTTTTTGGGATCTTTTTCAGGAGGTGATCTGTGGATTCTTTCAACCTCTATTTCCCCCACTGGGTCTAAAACATCAGGGCAATTTTCCTTGAGAATTTCTTGAAGGAGGATTTCTAGGTTCTTTCTTTGATCATGGCTTTCAGGTAGTCCAATAATTTTTAAATTATCTCTCCTGGATCTATTTTCCAGGTCAGTGATTTTTCCCATGAGATATTTCACATTGCCTTCTATTCTTTCATTTGTTTGGATCTATTTAATAGTATCTTGATTTCTCATAAAGTCACTAGCTTCCATTTGCTCCAGTCTAACTCTGAAGGAATGAATCTCCTCAGTGAGCTTTTGAGATTCTTTTTCCATCTGGCAAATTTGACTTTTTAAGGCATTCTTCTCCTCATTGCCTTTCTGAGCCTCTTTTGCCATTTGTGTTAGTCTATTTTTTAAGGTGTTATTTTCCTCAGTCAGGCTATTGACTGTCATTTCATACTTTTCTTGCATCTTTTTCATTTCTCTTCCCAATTTTCCCCCCACTTCTCTTATCTGCTTCTTAAGGTCCTCTATGGCCTGTAGCCAGCTTGTATTTTCATTTGGGGCTTTTGGTGCAGGAGTTCTGACCTCACAGTCCTCCTCCATGCTTTGAGCCTCTTTGCCCCTAAAATAGGAGTCCAATGTTGAACTTTGCTGTTTATTTTATTTCATTTGCCTAGGCATGTTGCCACTTAATTACTTGATTTTTGGGCTTGTTACCACAGTAGGACTCTGCCACCAGACAGGGGAGCTTCCACCCAAATGTGGGGTCTTCACAACTTCCGCCAGTTGTGTGGCCTCTGTAAAGCCTCCACCCACTCTGGCAAGTTGGATACCCACCCCAAACTTCCCCCCCCCAGACCACAATCCAGATCCAAGCAAGAGTGATTAATACCCAGACTGATTGCTGGATCTCCCTACAATTCACAGACCAGGAGCTAGAGCCACTACTGACCCTGCAAAATGGCTTCTGTGCAGCTGTTTCTTCAGCAGCTTTTCGCCCCCAGGGGAGGAAGCCACGAGTTCCCCAAATACTGGTCCCAAAGTCCATAGGGCACTAACCTCTCACTTTGTCCTAGGCATATCTGTGCTGATAATTCTGGAATCGCCACAATTTCTGGTGTTCTGGGGTCCCTTCAGCAGGCTGGCGGCCCGGCCGCCCTGGGGCTAGAACTAGGGATTGTGGAACTGAATGTTTCGAACTAAAAGCAAATAAAAACTTTTTTACAATGAATGCTGAAATTGTCCTGATGTGGAACTGGGGGAAAAATACTATTTAAAAAGAAACAAACATGAAAGCCTATCAAAATATTTTCCTTGTGTTTTGCTTTTGTAACCCCTCTCCCATAGCCCATTGGTATGGGTCTTACATTATTGGTGGAGATGAATGTTCAGCTACATGTATCAGGGCTGTGTGAGGTTGGCAAGTGTCGAGGTCCAGATTCTGACCTGGTCCATAAATGGGAAGAGTCTGGTGCAGGATTTCTCCCAAGCCAGATCCCCATGAAGGCTGTATTATGTCTTAATACTGGCTCACTATCTCTTCTTGACTTGCCAGAGTTTAGGTTGTGATCACCCAGCAGTGACCCAGACATAGGTGCATGCAAGGCAACAAGGACATTAAAACATATGGATTTATGGGGGCAGAGTCAAGATGGCAGAGTAGAAACAGCTCTTGGGGAATTCCTAAGATGGGATCTAACACCTATTGCTTTCCTTGGCAGTATCTATGTATGCATATAGTAGGAATCAGTCAATAAACACTAGTGGAAGCTCTTGCTGAGTGGGGGCTCTGACCACCCAAAAGCTGTTGGGTTTAAGATATGTTGTAGTGGAACCATCTCAAAGATTTCATACACAGACAACCTCTAATCAAAGTATAGGTATTTATTGAAATTGATACCTCTCATGAAGGCTATGGTACACAGATATATGGAAATTTTCAACTCAAACAAGACTGAATTGTATAGCACAAGCACACAGTGAAGGTTATGATCCCCAAAAGATGGGAAGCATGGGCTTGTGAAATCAGTCCAGTTGAGGCAGTCCATGTAGCCAGGAGTGGAATGAAGCCCATAGAAGGACCTACAATTGCCAGATCATCATGAGCATATGTGATCACATTTTGCAGGAAAACTTACATGTAGAAATTGGCAGAATCATCCATTTGTGAAAAGTGAAAATTGTCTACATGTTGAAATTGGCAGAATCATCCATTTGTGAAAAGTGAAAATTGTCTATATGTATAATTGGCACAGATTCAAATTACCATCTCTACAACATTGTCAGAGAGGAAGAGAAAACATTTAATGCAACACTAGTGTTTATTTTTCCATTACTCATTTCCCCCCAATATTTCTTTCCTGTCCTGAGAGAGCTATGCCATATAACAGATCATACTTATTAGAAATTAAAATTAGCAAAATTCCCCAGCTCATTGTGAAGTATGCAATGCACAAAATATTCAATGTACCACACCCCCATGGACTGCCAAACTTTGCAAAGGAGTGATGCTGGGATGCTCTTTCATCTCTTCTTCAAAGTATACTTGTTCCTTATCATTTTCCAAAATTCACTTTGATGGATTTGTTTTCTTGACAAATCAAATTGGATCAATGCCCCTAACCAGGCAAAGGCTCCCAAAGAAGTTGAAGACAGAGGGAGTGTATTCTTATGACTAAGCAACATCCACAAATGCTTGTTTAAAGGGTGACCAAATACTGAAGAGAAAAGGGGCTGTCATTAGAGGACTAGCTAAAGAGTGACATGACAATGTCATATTGTGCCTCTGTTACCATTTGTATTAGTGTACTTCAGTTCTGTGTGTGTGTTTCATGCCTGTCCCATTACTGTCATTGTTGGCAGTGTCCTAATCATGGAGGTGAGCATTGTCAGTGTTATTGCAGCATTGTTATCAGTACTGTTATTATCCCAAGAATTGTAATACTGCAGTTTGAATGTAATTTATCAAAATCAGGATCAACATCGTCACTGACATCATGATCAATGGTGTCAGCATGTCTATGACTATGCTCCAACTTGTTATATCACCATCATGACTGGCACCATTATTGGAGTTTTTGTCTTTATCCTCATTGCTGCTTCTATCAGCATTGCTTTTATCAGTCTGCAGTTCTTGCTCTTTCTCTCCCATTTCCAAAACTTCTTTGCTTCTTTCAACAGATTCTCTAGGTACTGGCTCAAGCAGAGCTTCTGGCTTCCAGGTTATGAAGGTGGAGACAAAGTGTTTTCCCCAGGAATTGACTGTGAAAGGGAAGAAAGAGACACAGAATAATTTCAGAAGTAGGTAGAGGCAGATAGTCTCAAAATTTCATTAAAACTCTGTGGAAAATATTGTGGTATAAAGGAACTAAATACACTTATCATTACTTTTGAATGACTTTCAAGTTTTGTTCCTTAAAAAGCCCTCCATTACATTCTTCTGTGTTGCTTTAAAGCAATTTAGAGAAAGGTCAACAAAAAATATTGGAAGTTTTTCTCTTTCCCAAAAGCCCATAAAAGCCATTTGTCATTGGAGAAATCCCTGCTTTCTGGAATGCTTCCTTATTTATGAATTCACTTAAGTTAGTAAATGGAAGATATGTAGTACATAGGGAAAGAGCCTTTAAGACAGAAGAACTGGGTTTGAAGCTAGCTCTGCCATTTACTATGTGGACTTGAGCAAGGCATCTCTCTGCCTCACAATTCTCTATTAGTCAAATGGCTCTAAATGTTTTGCATCTCTTGAACTCCAAGTCTGATTTTCTTTTGATCTTAAGTGTCAGTATTGCAATAAAGGTCTAACTTGTATGGTAAAATGACCCCTTATTGGGGGAAGCAAGGTGGTGCAGTGAATAGAGCACAAGCCCAGGAGTCAGGAGGACCTGAATTCACATCCAGTCTCAGACACTTAACATATAACACTTGCTACCCATATGACCTTGGGCAAGGCACTTAACCCCAATTGCCCTGCCTTCCCCCCTCCCAAAATAAATGACCCCTGCTACAGATATGGAACCAAAATCCTCCTGAGTTCCCAGTGTCCTGACTTAAGTTACTAGATCTGCTCAACTGAGAGAAGAGGCTCCAGGAAGCCAACATGACCTTCATGGCCTCTAGACTGCACCACTGGGAGAAGAAAGCACTTCTGTGATGGAGAAAACTCTTCTGCTTGCCTACAAAGAAGCTTAGTGGAGGAGCTGGGGAGACTTAATAACTGAAGGAGCAGAGAATGCCAGCTCACTTAAGGGACATTACAAGTTCAAGTACATTCAATATTTAATCATTAAGGTTTGAATGCTTTGACCTCTTGTCCTATTGGCAATTATGACTTGTCAAACACCATCTTTCAGTTTCTTTCACCAAGGCTCCCTATTTTAGTCTTATATCTTATACTGCTAAAGGAATTTGGAGAAAGTCATAAACCTGAGCTCACTGGGTCCATTGTAACTTGGTGGTCATATAACCTCAATTTGGCACTTGGTGCAGAAATGTAATCCTTTTAAAACTCCCTAATCTATTTAGCTGCCCACAGAGCACAATGGCAACTATAAACATTTTGATTCAATTTCAAGCATCCCATCCTCTTTATCCCCTCAGTTGAAGATTTTATCTCATATTTAACAGAAAAAAAAAGCCATTGCATAGGTCTCTCTACTTCTCACCTCCTATCAGATGTGTCCTTCACCTGGTATCTATCAAGAGTTGGTCATTTTTCTTGCCAAGGAAAATCCTTCTGCTTGTATCTTTCATACCAAGACTATTCTCCATCTATAGTAGATTGTCAATTCTAGTAACTACACTCTCTCAAATCTTCAGCTTCTATATATCTGCTTGTTCCCTGCATCCTACCTTTAACCTCACTCATGAAACCCCCATCCTAAAAAAAAAAAATTACCTGATACTCTGAACATTGTGACAACAATGCTACTTTTTTTTTTTTAAAGCAATTGGGGTTAAGTAACTTGCTCAAGGTTACATGGCTAGTCATTATGTGTGGGTGCTCATTTTCTGAGGCCGGATTCGATCTCGGGTCCTTCTGAGTCCAGGGCCGGCATTCTACTCACTGTGCCACTTTAGCTGCCCTTGGTTGAGTTTTGAAACCCAGATCTTGTGAATCCTACTTGTGTGACTGACTTGTTAATGTGAAGAGAGAGGGCTGAACTGGGAGGAGCTGGTGCCATGGATTTAGAGAGGCACAAGGAGAGAGAAAGCCGAATCAGAGAAAGTGTCCAGAAGAACTTTTGAGAGCAGCATCATGGAAGGAGAGAGAGAGAGAGAGAGAGAGAGAGAGAGAGAGAGAGAGAGAGAGAGAGAGAGAGAGAGGATTGCTGAGGGCCATTTGGAGCTGCCCAGGACTTTTGAGAGGCCACCCAGAGCTGCCAAGGACTGAGGAGACATGTCTGTGATGCTAGTATTTTGTCTGTCGGTTTTGATGTCGTTTTGCCAGATTCATCTGCTGGTAAAGGACAGTGCTGTTGTTGCAGAGGTCCTAGAACCTTGCTGTTGGTTCAGAAGCCCTGAAGGATTGTCTTGTATGATTACAGAAATCCAGGAAGAGGGTCTTGCTGATGTTTTCTTGGGTCCTGTGACCATTCTGTAGGCATAAAGTGAAATGATGAAGACATTGGTGATGTATATTGTGGCTTTGTTAAGCTTTGTCTCCTTAGGGACTGAGATTGCTGACAGCTTTCCTCTGGTCAAGATGAAGAAAAGACCTCTCTTGGAGTATTAAATGCTGTGATGATATCTTAACCTTGTTGTAGCTCAGGGATAGATGGCCTTTGTGCTCTCCATTGCCCCTTTTGAGAAGGTGCTTGACATTAACTGATGATAATTGTAATTCAGTTGTGATCCAGGGGTGGGAAACTTTTGCCTTTTTTGTGCTCTGTGATTGACCAAATGAATGCACTTTGTTTATGACTGGAAATTAATCTCCATTTGAGGAGTGACTTTGTGATTAAATAAATGAATGTACTGCCCAAGGGTGGAGTGGTACTTGGAAATTATTGAATTACACTTGGTGAATGCAATATTTTGATTTTCTCTGTTCTGTGAATATTTTGACTTAATTTGTCTCTGAATAAAATAGAGAGTTACTATGCTGGTTTTCCAACCTTGGAAGTCACCTCTGCTTGGCATTACACCAAGGAGGTAGGTGATGAAGGTGACTGTTATCCCCAATTTATAACTGTTGGAACTGAGGTAGAGAAAAGTTTGGTGATTTTTCCAGGGTCACATAGCTACTAAATATCTGAGGCTCTAAATACTATTTGTTGTACCTTAATAAAAGCGAGACAGAAGATCCCCAAGATTAAATTTAAAAAGTGGATTTTATTACTGTGGAACACCGGTCACCCAAATCAGACTGCACTTTTGCACAGACAGTGTGCAGGTTTTATAGAGGTTCCATAGCCAAGTTAAGTAACCTGTGATTATAGTGATGTAAGCTGAAACTCCAATGATTGGTCAGTGTACACTTGCAACTACAATTAGTGATTGGTCAGTATACATTTGAATTTCCCACTGGCATGAAACCCTAGGCTGGGTCTCCCACCCACAGATTAATCAAGGGTAAGCAAGGGGTGGGGGTTCTGCCTGTTTACAGATTAAGCAAGGTGGGGGTTCTCTGTTTTACAAATCAATGAAGGAAAGGTTGGGCTGCCTGTTTTACAAATCAAGGAAAGAGTGAGTGAATTTGTGTCTGACAGTCAGGAAGGGCAAAGTGACAAATCAATGGGGGAAGGGCAGAGTGGAGCTGGGTCCAACACTATTCTCTTTCTCCTCTCTGATGTAGTGCTCTAAATTAAATATATGGCTATAATCCTACAAATCCTAGGGTTTGTGCTGTGACCCCACTTTAGGACCACATCTTTCCCTACCCCAAAAACTGTATCTCTGGCAATAACTTATGAGTGGATCTAGTGAGGCAAACTATCTCTCCCTGTTACAGTAACAAACTGAACTCTGGGGAATTTCCCTTGACATTGTCCCTTGACAGGACAATCATGTACCAGAAAAACTATAATGTACTGATTTCCATAGTTACTGCATACAATCATAGGTCAAAATGTAGAACTAAACTCCAGTGTTTATCTTGTTACAGGCATAGATGTACAGACTTACAAGACTCCTTAGAAGCCATCTGTGCCCAAGGTACAGAAAATATATATTACCACCTAATTAGCATACTTGGTATACAATTTAATGTACCTTTCCTAAATAAATTTTAGGAATTTTAACTCCTGTTAGGTTGTGAGATCCCTAAGGAGCTCTGCTCACTTTTATTATAGTTATTATAAACTTTTTTTCGCCACTTAACTTGGAGACTGCTTGAGTCTGAGAATATTGTCCAGACAACTCTGCCATGAACATCAGTGTTTTGGGGTCCCAAACCACATTAATGCTAGTCAGTGAGAGTAGTAGACCGAAATTGGGTTTATGAACCTCACAAATTATAATCTTCTCTCCTACTAGACATATCATTCCTCTATTCTCAATCCAATCTTTGTACTCAAGTCAGCAGAATGGGCAGAGATTTATAGGATCATCCATATTTTAAAATATATACAAGGATAGTTTTCTTTTTAAAAATAAAATTTGGGGGTGGCTAGGAGGCACAGTGAATAGAGCGCCGGCCCTGGAGTCAGAACGACCTGAGTTCGGAGCCGGCCTCAGACACTTAATCCACACAAACAAAAAAAAAAATACCTAGCCGTGTAACCTTGGGCAAGTTACTTAACCCCAATTGCTTTAAAAAAAAATAAAATAAAATTTGATTGGTATCTTATAGTTTTTTCACCAGAATATCTACCAATAGTCCTCCCCATCTTCTCCAAGACAGCTATTTCATATAACAAATAGTTTTTATTATTCTTTGTAATAGTGGAAATAATGGAAAATAGTAGAAAGAGTAGGAAATAAATAGAAATAGTAGGAAAAATAGAAAGAAAAATATCAACAAATCTGATCAATATGTTGGAAAAAATCTCCAAAAATCTGCAACATACCATAACAATGGTCTATCCCAGCAAAATTTCTGAGACACTGAATAATGTTGTTTTTATTAAAGTAAAAGGATTTTATCATACTGATATAACAGTGTTATACAATGTTATCTAAAAATACCTGATATTATTATATAATAATATATAAAATATAATAATTATACAATAGTAAATAAATGAATTGTATTGATGTCTTCTATTCCTGATGTTAAACCACAATTATTCCAAGTATCCTTTCCACTCTCCTCCCAGAGAGCAATCCTAAATGACAAATACTATTTAAAAAAAAAATTTTTTTTAAGCAATTGGGGTTAAGTAACTTGCTCAAGGTTACAGGGCTAGTCATTATTTATGTGTGGGTGCTCATTTTCTGAGGCCAGATTTGATCTTGGGTCATCCCAACTCCGAGGCCGGCACTCTTACTCACTGTGCCGCCTAGCCGCCCCTTTTAGGGCAATTGGGGTTAAGTAACTTGCCCAAGGTCACATGGGTAATAAGTGTTAAGTATCTGAGACTGGATTTGAACTCAGGTCCTCCTGACTCCTGGGTCTGTGCTCTATTCATTGCACCACCTTCCTTCCCCAAATAAGGGTCATTTTACCATACAAGAGGTTTTTTGCAATACTGAATATTAAGATCAAAAGAAAATCAGACTTGGATTTCAAGAGATCAAAAATATTTAGAGCCATTTGACTAATAGTGAATTGTGAGGCAGAGAGAAAGAGAGATGCCTTGCTCAGGTCCACATATTAAACGGTAGAGCTAGATTCAAACCCATTTCTTCTCTCTTAAAGGCTCTTTCCCTATGTACTTCATTGCTTCCATTTACTAACTTAAGTGAATTCATAAATAAGGAAGCATTCCACAAAGTAGGACATTCTTCAATGACAAATTGTTTTTTTGCGGGAGGAAAGACACTTCCAATATATTGTGTTGACCTTTCTCTAAATTGCTTTAAAGCAACACAGAAGAATGTAATGGGCGAGGATTTTTTTAATGAACAAAATTTGAAAATCATTCAAAAGTAATGATAAGTGTATTTAGTTCCTTTACACCATAATATTTTCCAGAGTTTTGATGAAATTTTGAGAATATCTGCCTCTACTTCTGAGATTATTCTTTCTCTATTTCTTCACTTTCACAGTCAGTTCCTAGGGAAAAAAGTTGTTTCCTTTTCTTAACCTGGAAGCTGGAAGCTCTGCTTGAGCCAGTACCTAGAGAATCTGTTAAAAGAAGTAAACAAGTTTTGGAAATGGGAGAAAAAGGCCAAGAACTGCAGAAAGAGAATAAATCAAGAAGCCAAATGAAATGTAATGAAGCAATTCTTTCAGTTTTCGCTCTGGCCCAAAATCCAGTCATGTCATGTTCAGATGACACCAATAGCAATGCATATCAAGATGGTTCTGATGAAGAATTCACTGAGCTTACTTTCCCAGCCCAAATTATCCAAGGACAATTTGAAGAGGTAAAAGACTCCTTCATGTGCTCCACTTTTCCATCTTCATCCCAGGCTGCTGAAGATGATGAAAGTGAAGACAAGAGCAATGATAACAATGATGGTGAAATCAAGGAGGAAACAACCTCTGACAATTGTGACAACCAGTATAAGGATTCTGTTGATATCCAGGCCCATCCAGGAAACAAGCACTCTGACAGCAATGAGGCTAATGAGAGGATGATGCCAAAAGTGCCACTGATCATGATAGCAATATTGATGAGAATCATGTGATCTGCAACACTTCTAGCTACAAGACTGACAATGGGGAAGATGAAAATAGGAATGGTGACAAGATTTTTGATGAAAGCAATGCTGATAGAAACAGCAATGAGGATAAAGACAGTAACTCCAGTAATGGTGCCAATCATGATGATGATATAACAAGTTGGAATATGGTCATAGACTTTCTGATACCACTGATCATGATGCCAGTGATGATGCTGGTGCCAAATTTTGCTGAACTACATTGATACAGCAGTATTATAAATGCAATTCTGGGGATAGTGACAGTACTGATAATAATGCTGCAATACCACTGACAATGCAACAATGCTCACCTCTGTGATTAGGATACTGCCAACAATGACATTAATGAGACAGGCATGAAACACACACACGGAACTGAAGTAGACTAATACAAAATGGTGACAGAGGCACAATATGACATTGTCATATCACTCTTTAGCTAGTCGTCTAATGACAGTCCATTGTCTTCAGTATTTGGGGACTTTTTAAACAGGCATTTGTGACCTTTTAAACAGCATTTGTGGATGTTTCTTAGTCATAAGAATATACTCCCTCTGTCTTCAACTTCTTTGGGAACCTTTGCCTGGTTAGGGGCATTGATCCAATTTGATTTGTCAAAAAAACAAAAATCCATCAAAGTGAATTTTGGAAAATGATAGGAAACAAGGTTACTTTGAAGAAGAGAGATGAAACAGCATCCCAGCATGACTCTGCAATGTTTGGCAGTCCATGGGTGTGGAACATTGCATAATTTGTACATTGCATATTTCACAATGAACTGAGGAACTTTGCTAATTTTTTCTTTTCATTTTTATCCCTTTAATAAGTATGATCTGTTATATGGAATGGCTCTCTCATAGAGGATAGGAAAGAAATACTGGGGAGGAAATGAGTAATGGAAAAAGAAACAATAGTGTTGCATTAAATGTTTTCTCTTTTTGTCTGATAATGTTGTAAAGTATAGATGGTGATTTTAATCTGTGCCAATTGTGTATGCAAACAATTTTTACCTTTCATAAATGGACCATTCTGCCAACTTCTACATGTAAGTTTTCCTGCATGATCTCATATGCTCATGATGATCTGACAATTGTAGGCCCTTCTATAGGCTTCATTCCCCTCCTGGCTAGATGGACTGCCTCAACTGATTTCACAAGCCCATGCTTCCTGTCTTTTGTGCCTCATAGCCTTCACTGTTTCCTTCTGCTATGGAATTCAGTCTTGTTTGACTTGAAAATTTCCATATATCTGTGTACCATAGCCTTCATGAGAGGTGTCAATTTCAATAAATACGTATACTTTGATTAGAGGTGGTCTGTGTATAAAATTTTTCAGGTGTTTCCACTACAACATATCTTGAAACCCAACAGCTTTTGGGTAGGCAGAGCCCCCACTCAGTCATTCCTGGATTTAAACCATAACACTTGGCAAGAGCTTAATAAATGTTTTTTGACTGTGTACTGTATTCATAAGTAGGTACTGACAAGGAAAGCAATAGGAGTTCAATCCCATCTTAGGACCTCCCCAAGAATTCTCCTGTTAATCAATCTCACTAGGCAACGAGTCTACACCATCATAACCATGGATCAGAATGAAGACATTCCTCTTGTGAGTATCAGACTAACCACATAACAAATCACCAGTCTTTGGATGATCCCATGTGATAATTACAGCTTGACTATGGTCATAAAGCTATAACCAAGTCACAGGTACTGATTCAAAGCCCATATCCATAATTGACTCCAAGTATAAACCATCTATATTCCAATTTTCACCGATGTGATAGAATAAAAGAAATTTCCCCAGGAGGAATCTCACCTTTGATGTCCTGCTAGGAGGCTTCCTGGTCAGGAACACAGCTCCAGTTGGAGTCTAAGGTCTGAGCAAAGATCTTTCAAATTAAGCCAGTACTGGGCCTTTTTATAATTTTCTCAGTTATCCCTTTCCCTTTCCTATTCACATTATTAAGTTGTGAACTGCCAACCTTACAATGAGTGGGGACAGTAGAAAAGTTCCCTTTTTCCCCCTTCACAAAGTAACACCCTTCATTGCTTGACTTTCCTCTTCTCTATACTCCAACCCCATTTAGTTACATTTAATACCATTTGCCAAGCCTGGAGTACACCTTAATGTTTACAACTCAGAAACAAGGAAGGAGTTTTATTCCTTTCACCACTTGATCACATCTGTCTCCTAAGCATTTTCTAAGTGTCTAGGGAGACTCCAATCTTTATGCCACAGAAAGATAGTTTTGCTAAAGGTTCTCATATTTCTGGGAGGCCTGACAACAGGATCCCAGCATCTAATTTGTCAATCAGGGCCCAAACTTCATTTTTTTTCTGATCTCTGCAATAGATGATTACTGTCTTCTAGAAGGGAGTCAGTGCATCCTCAGTAGCTGCAGTCCCTACAGTGGGAAAGTCACTGGATTCATTCAGTTAAGCCATGAGCTCCAGAAATAAAGTGACTTCTCCTACCTTAGTCTAGGACAGAGGTACTAAATTAGTAAGCTTCGTTTTCTAGGTTAGGCTACTGAATTTAAACTAAGGAAGTGTAAGGAAGCATTCTGAAGTATAGCCATCCTAGGAATTAGGAAGAAATAAGGTGAATGGGTATAACTAAGGTGCACTTTCAAATAAGTACAATGAAAATTTCTTTTTTTTTTTGGAGGGCAATTGGGGTTAAGTAACTTGCCCAAGGTCACACGGCTAGGTTTTTGTTTGTGTGTGCGTTAAGTGTCTGAGGCCGGATCTGAACTCAGGTCCTTCTGACTCCAGGGCCGACGTTCTACTCACTGCGCCACCTAGCCACCCCAACAATGAAAATTTCAAGCCTGAATACAGAGCAGGGCTCACAGATGTACCATGTTTTGCTCAGACATACTCAAATATAATAATCACATTTCCATATCACTTTAAAATCTGGTAAAGACCCATTATATTTATAATTTTATTTGCACCTAAGAAACCTATGATGTAGGTATAGTTTTATCCATTATAAGGATGGCAAAATAACTGAAATTGGTTAATTAGCTTAGGTACCTTGCCCTAGTTTTCACAAGTAGTAATTGTCTGAAAGCAGAATTGAAATTCTGGTGTTCCTGACACCAGAACTCAATCACCACCTTGATGTCTCAGATCTCCTCCACTTTATTCTTTTTTTTTTTTTCATGTTTGAAAATTTGTTCTGTTCTTAATATTCTTTTCAAATTTTGAATTACAAATTATCTTCCTCCTATCCCTCCCCAACTTGCTCAGAGGATAAGCAATATAATAACAATTATACATTTTCAAAACACATTTCTGTATTATCCATATTTTTTGAATAAGCAATTAAAATAAATAAAGTGATAAAATTATGCTTCAGTTTGCACTTGAAGTTTATCAGTTCTCTCTCTGGAGGTGTATAGCATGAGTCCTTAGAATTTATTGGATTATTATATTCATTAGAGTTGCCAAGTATTTCACAGTTGATCATCATCATAGAATTGCATTTATTGTGTACAATGTTCTTCTGTTTCTACTCTCTTCACTTTGAACTGGTTCATAGAAGTCTTTCTGGGTTCTCTGAAAGCATCCTGTTCATTGCTCATAGCCCAAGAGTATTCTGCCACAATCCTACACCACAACTTGTTCAACTATTCTCTAATTGATTAGAATAATTTGCCACCACAAAAAGATCTATTGTAAATATTTTTGTACATATTTTCTTTGACCTCTTTAGGGTATAGACAT
The DNA here is from genome assembly GCA_011680675.1 of Gymnobelideus leadbeateri. Taxonomy (NCBI): domain Eukaryota; kingdom Metazoa; phylum Chordata; class Mammalia; order Diprotodontia; family Petauridae; genus Gymnobelideus; species Gymnobelideus leadbeateri. Next base: position 25,322 of record WOXC01005123.1, read on the forward strand.
AGTAGTGGTATTCCTGGGTCAAAGGGGATGCACAGTTTTATAACCCTTTGTGCATAATCCCTCAATGATTTCCAGAATGGTTAGACCAGTTTACAAGTCATTAACTATTCATTACTATACTTCTTTTCCCCTTATTCTCTCTAGTATTTGACATTTCTGATGACGTGTGGTGGCAGCTCAGAGTTGTTTTAATTTTTATTTCTCTAATGGTGATGTAGAGCATTTTATTTCATATGTCTATAAATAGCTTTGGTTTCTTCTTCTGAAAACTGCCTTTTTTTGGTCCTTTGACCATTTATCAATTGAGGAATTGCTCTCATTTTTGTAAATTTCACACAGTTCAATACTCAGGATATATTTGAGGAAAGTGGTCTTTATTAAAGAAACTTGCATTAAAAAGTTTTGACATTATTTCATTTTCTATGGTATCCTTTTAAGAAAATGTTTCCCTGATTATCTCTTTTAATTAGGTCTATTTTTGCTCTTGCTTTTCCTGAGATCATGATTTCTACCCCTGGTTTTTTTGTATTTTTCCACAGTTATATGTAAAAACAATTTTAGCTTTCTTTTCATCAAATTTCCCCTTTCCCCCAACTGAATAAAGCAAAAGAATCTTTGGTTTGCATTCAGAATGCCTGATACTTCAGTAAGAATCTCTATTTCTCCACTAATTGAAGTTACAGAAGGAAGTGTTTGACATCAAAGTGGCTTTGATTGGATGAAATGGCAAGATGAGTCTTGGTATCAACAGCATCCTCATACTGGCTGTCATCATTGTCAGCAGGGGCTTCTTCATTGATTTGCATTACTGAGAAGAGCCAAGTCTATCAAAGTTAGTCATCACACAATATGGATGTAGCTATGTAGAGTGTTCTCCTTCTTCTGCTCCCCTCAGTCAGCATTACTTTACATTAGTCTTTCCATGTTTCTCTGAAGTCCATCTGCTCATCATTTTTTATTGCACAATAGTATTTCATTACATTCATAAACCCCAACTTGTTCATTCCCCAACTGATGAGCATCATCTCAATTTCCAGTTCTTGGCCACCACAAAAATAGCTGCTATAAATAGTTTTGTACATGTGGGTCTGTAGCAGCAAGCACCCCAACATCCCAGAGTAGCTGCCAACACAGGGTCTTAGATCTGCTTTTGTAAAGGAAAGCAACTCAAAATGGGTTAACAAGCTTACTTTAATCAAACAAACATATATTACCTAATTCAGGGGGAAAAGGTCAGCACCCCAAACTTCAGAGTACACAGACATCAAACAGACAGGCTTCCAAACTGTCCAACCATTATATCAATACCAAATCACAGTTACCAGAGAGGGAAGCATCAACATCTGGGTTTTCAAAGCCAGGGGCCTCTCAACAACAGCTTCCCAGAGTCTCATCTGGTCAAATCACACAACACTTCTCAAAGGGAGTCCCAAAGCTAAGCCTCTCATCAGGGTTTATATAGTTTTCTCCTGGCTCAGAGAATGTAACAAACTTCTTGACCCACAGACCAATCACAAAGTATCAAGGTGTGGGCTTTCCTGAAAAACAAGCCTCCCACCACAGGCTCCAGGTGCATTTAAGCTAGGGGCAGGGAAGATCTTTAAATTTGCATTTCCATTACAGGGTCCTTTTCCCATTTGTACAATGTCTTTGGGATACAGCCTTAGAAGTTGTACCGCTGACTCAAAGTATATGCATGGTTTATAGACCTTTGTGCATACTTCCAAATTTCTCTTCAAAATATTTGGATCAGTTAACAACTCTACCATCAATGTATTAGTGTTCCAATTTTCCCACATCTTCTCCATCATTTATAATTTTCCTGTTTTGTTATTTTAGTCATTCTGACAGGTGGATGTAGTACCTCAGAGCTGTTTTGATTTGCACTTCCCTAATCAATTGTGGTTTAGAGCATTTCTTTATATGACCATAGATATACTTATGTTCTTCCTCTCAAAATGGCCTGCTTATATCCTTTGACCATATATCAATTGGTGAATAACTTGTATTTTTATAGATTTGAATCTGTTCTCTATATGTTTTAGAAATCAGGCCTTTTTCAGAGACACTGGTAGTAAAAATTCTTTCCTAGTTTTCTGCTTCTCTCCTAATCTTGTTTGCATTTCATTTGTTTGTGCAAAACCTTTTCAGTTTAATATAATCAAAATTATACTTTTTGTATTTCATAATGCTCTCTATCCCTTTTTTTGGTAATAAATTCTACATTTCTCCATATATCTATCAGGTAAAGTATTCCTTACTCTTCCAGTTTCCTTGTAGTTTTAGCCTTTATATCTAGCTTGTGTGCCCATTTTTTACTTTATTTTGGTATGTGGTATAATGTATGTGGTTTTCAGTTTTCCCAGCAATTTTTGTCAAATAGTGAGTTCTCGGGTGACTAGGTGGCATAGTGAATAGAGCACTGGCCCTGGAGTCAGGAGGACTTGAGTTCAAATACAGTCTCAGACATAACACTTACTAGCCATGTGACCTTGGGCAAGTCACTTAACCCCAATTGCCCTGCCTTCTCCCCTACACAAAGAAAAAAAACATTCTTATCCCAGAAGCTGGAGTCTTTGGGTCTCTCAAACAGTAGATTACTATAATCATTGACTACTGTGTCTTGTGTAACTAGCCTATTACACTGAACAACCACTCTATTCTTAGTACCAAGTAGTTTTGATGATTTCCACTTTAAAATACAATTTAATATCTGTTATGGGTAGGCCACCTTCCCTAGCATTTCTTTTCATTGTTTCCTTTGATGTTCTGGAACTTTTTGTTCTTCTAGATGAATTCTGTTATTATTTTTTCTGGCTTTACAAAATATTATTTTGGTAGTTTGATTGGTATGGCACTGAATAAGCATATTAATTTAGGAAGAATTGTCATTATTATCTCTTTGAGTATAGTTCCAAATTATTTCCCAAAGTAGTTAGATCAGTTCACAACTACACCAACAATGCATTAGTATTCCAATTTTCAGCATCTTCTGCAGAATTTATAATTTTCCTGTTTTGTCTGGTTAGACATTCTCACAGGTGTGCTGTGATACCTTAGAGTTGTTTGGATTTGCATTTTTTGAATCAATAGTGATCTAGAGCATTTTTTCATATGACTATAGATAGCTTTATTTTTTTCCTCTGAAAACTGCCTGGTCATATCCTTTGACCCTTTATCCATTGCAGAATAAGTTGTATTCTTTTTTTTCCCCAAATGCTTTATTAATTTCTGGTTTACATCATTCATTTGTGCCAGATTTTGAGTTACAATTTTTCCCCATTTTTACCCTACCCACCACCCCAGAATAACAGTCATACAGGATATCCCCTAAACCAATCTGCTCTCTTCCATCTCTTCTCCCATACCCCTTTTGACTTTCCCAGTAGGGTGAGGTGAATCCCCAAGCCCCATTGCCTGCAGATCTTATCTCCCAATTATATGCAAAATAGTATTGATCATAGTATTTATATATTTTTAAAGAAAATTTGATTTTAAAAGGAAAATAAGCAATTCAGTATATGTTGTACATGTGTAGCTATGCAAAACATTACCATATAGATATATTGTAAAAGACTGACTATATTTCCCTCCCTCCCATCCCACCTTCGACCTGGTCTGCTCCCCAACTTGATCCTGTCCCTTTTCAAAAGTTGGTGCTTCCAACTTCCCTCCCACCTCAGCCTAGCCTCCTCTCTACCACCTTCCTCCATCCCCCTCCCCTCCATGCTCATGTAGGGTGGGACATCCTATTAGTATGCATGTCATTCTCTCCCTAATCCAAATTGAATGAGAATAAGGTTTTGCCTTTTTGCCTTCCTGTTCCTCCCCTCCTCTCCCCTGTAACCACCTTCCCCTGCCTCTTCTACATGAGACAGTTCACCCCATTGTCTCTCCCCATTCCCCCTCACCACATTACTCTCTCACTTCTTAACCTCACCTTTTAAGTATCATCCCTTCTTATTAAATTCGACCTGTGCCCTCTATCTGTATACCTGAAAACATATATACGCACATTCACATATGTATTTATATGCCCATATACCCTTCTTCAACTATTTTCATACTGGGAAAAGTTTCATCAGTTACAGTTATTGTTTTACCCTGTAGAAATGTAAATAGTTCAACTTTGATAAGTTCATAGTGATTTTTTCCCCCCTGTTTACTTTCTCAAGCATCTCTTGCTTCTTGTATCTGAGTGTCAAATTTTCTATTCAACTCTTATTTTTTCCTCCAGAATGCTTGAAAGTGAGGCTCAAAGCATGGAGGAGGACTGTGAGGTCAGAACTCCTGCACCAAAAGCCCCAAATGAAAATACAAACTGGCTACAGGCCATAGAGGATCTTAAGAAGCAGATAAGATAGCCATGTGACCTTGGGCTAGTCACTTAACCCCAATTGCCTTCCAAAAAAAAAGCAAAAAAAAGAGAAGCAGATAAGAGAAGTGGGGGAAAATTTGGGAAGAGAAATGAAAAAGATGCAAGAAAAGTATGAAATGACAGTCAACAGCCTGACTGAGGAAAAAGAATACTTGAAAGTCCTCTATTCCACTGAATGACCAAATATTCCCCTGAAACATGATACTCAGTTTTTCTGGGTAGGTGATTCTTGCTTTTAATCCCAGGTCCTTTGCCTTACAGAATATCATATTCCATGCCCTTCTATCCCACAGTGTAGAAGCTGCCAGATCCTGTGTTATTCTGATTGTGTTTCCACAATATTGAAATTGTTTCTTCCTGACTGCTTGTAATATTCTCTCTTTGATCGGAGGATTCTGGAACCTGGCTACAATATTCCTAGGAGTTTTCTTTTTGGGATCTTTTTCAGGAGGTGATTGGTGGATTCTTTCGACCTCTATTTTGCCCTCTGGATCTAAAATATCAGGGCAATTTTCCTTGAGAATTTCTTGAAGGATGTTTTCTAGATTCTTTCTTTGATCATGGCTTTCAGGTAGTTCAATAATTTTTAGATTGTCTCTCTTGGATCTATTTTCCAGGTCAGTGGTTTCTCCCATGAGATATTTCACGTTGCCTTCTATTCTTTCAGTTGCTTTGATCTGTTTAACAGCATCTTGATTTCTCATAATGTCAGTAGCTTCCATTTGCTCCAGTCTAATTCTGAAGGAATGATTCTCCTCAGTGAGCTTTTGAGATTCTTTTTCCATCTGGCAAATTCGGCTTTTTAAGGCATTCTTCTCCTCATTGCCCTTTTGGGCCTCCTTTGACATTTGACTTAGTCTATTTTTTAAGGTGTTATTTTCCTCAGTCTGGCTGTTGACTGTCATTTTCATACTTTTCTTGCATCTTTCTCATTTCTCCTCCAAATTTTTCCCCACTTCTCTTTTCTTCTTCTTCTTCTTCTTCTTCTTCTTCTTCTTCTTCTTCTTCTTCTTCTTCTTCTTCTTCTTCTTCTTCTTCTTCTTCTTCTTCTTCTTCTCCTTCTTCTCCTTCTTCTTCTTCTTCTTATTTGTTTTTTGTTTGTTTGTTTTTTGCCTTTTGGAGGGCAATTGGGGTTAAGTAACTTGCCCAAGGTCACATGTCTAGTTTTGTTTGTGTGTGCATTAAGTGTCTGAGGCCGGATCCGAACTCAGGTCCTTCTGACTTCAGGGCTGATGCTCTACTGACTGCCACCTAGCTGCCCCTTCTTCTTCTTTTTAACAAATGCTTTATTAACTTCTGGTTTATATCCTTTATTTCTGCCAGATTTTGAGATGCAATTTCCCACCCCCCCATTTTTCCCCTCCCTCCCTCTCCAGAATAGCAGTTCCACAAGATATCCCCTCATCAAATCTGCTCCCTTCCATATCTTCCTCCATACCCCCTTTGATTTTACCATTAGGGCAAGGTAAATCTCTGTGTCCCAATGCCTGCACATCTTATCTCCCAATTACATGAAAAATAGTATTAATAATAGTATTTATATATATTTGAAACATTTAATTTTAAAACTTCTAACTTCAGATCCATTCCCTTCCTCCCTTGTCACCCACTCCTTCTGGGAAGATAAGCAATTCAGTATGTGTTGCACATGTATAGCTATGCAAAACATTACCATAGTGTATATATTGTAAAAGACTGCTTAAATTTTCTCCCACCCATTCCACCCCCCACCTGGTCCATTCCCTATTCTGATCCTGTCCCTCTTCAAAAGTGGGTACTTCCAACCTCCCCACCCCTCAGAATGTCCTCCCCTCCATCATCCCCCCTCTCATCCCCCTTCCCCCTACTCTCCTGCAGGGTGAGATATCCCATTTAGTATGTATGTCATTCTCTCCTTGAGCCAAATTCAATGAGAATATGGTTTTGCCTTTTTATCTTGCTGTTCTTCCCCTCCTCTGCATCCACTTCCCCTTTCCTCTTCTACATGAGATAGTTTACCCTACCCTGTCTCTCCCCATCTCCTCTTGCCACTTTCCTCTCTCACCTCTTAACTTCACCCCTTAAGTATCATCCCTTCACACCAAATTCAACCTGTGCCCTCTATCTGTGTATACCTGTAAACATATATACACATATTCACATATGTATTCATATGCCCATATACCCTTCTTCAATTATTTTCATAATGAGGAAGGTTTCATCAGTCACAGTTATTGTCTTTCCATGTAGGAATGTAAGTGGTTCAACTTTGATAAGTTCCTTTTGATTTCTTTTCCCTGATTACCTTCTCAAGCATCTCTTGCTTCTTGTGTCTGATTGTCAAATTTTCTATTCAACTCTGTTTTTTTTCCTCAAGAATGCTTGAAAGTCCTCTATTCCACTAAATGACCATATTTTCCCCTGAAACAAAATATTCAGTTTTGCTGGGTATGTGATTCTTTGTTCTAATGCCAGCTCCATTGCCCTGCAGAATATCATATTCCATGCCCTTCTATCCCTCAGTGTAGAAGCTGCCAGGTCCTGTGCTATTCTGATTGTATTTCCACAATATTGAAATTGTTTCCTCCTGGCTGCTTGTAATATTCTCTCTTTGACCTGGGAATTCTGGAACCTGGCTACAATATTCCTAGGAGTTTTCTTTTTGGGATCTTTTTCAGGAGGTGATTGGTGGATTCTTTCAACCTCTATTTTGCCCCCTGATTCTAAAACATCAGGGCAATTTTCCTTGAGAATTTTTTTTTTTTAAGCAATTGGGGTTAAGTAACTTGCTCAAGGTTACAGGGCTAGTCATTATTTATGTGTGGGTGCTCATTTTCTGAGGCCGGATTTGATCTCGGGTCATCCCAACTCCGAGGCCTGCACTCTTACTCACTGCGCCACCTAGCCGCCCCGAGAATTTCTTGAAGGATGAATCCCCTCAGTGAGCTTTTGAGAATCTTTTTCCATCTGGCAAATTATTTTCCTCAGTCAGGATGTTGAGTCTCATTTCATAATTTTCCTGCATCCTTCTCATTTCTGTTCCCAATTTTTCCTCTACTTCTCTTATTTGGTTTTTTAAATCCTTCCTAAGGTCCTCTATGGCCTGCAACCCACTCATATTTTCATTTGGGGCTTTTGGCGCAGGATTTCTGACCTCACAGTCCTCCTCCTATTCCATGCTTCTGTCCTCTTTGCCCCCATAATAGGAGTCTAATGTTGCATTTTTCTGTTTATTTTGTTTCTTTTGCCTAGGCATGTTGCCACTCAATTACTTGACTTTGGGGCTTGTTGCCACAGTAGGACTTTGCCATCAGCCAGGGGAACTTTTGTCCCAAACGTTGGGGTTTTCTCAACTTCTGGAGGTATTAGTTGGGTGACGTCTGTGAAGCCTCCACACACTCTGGTAAGTTGGTCACACACCCCAAGACTTCCACCCCAGACCATAATCCAGATCCAAGAAGGGTAAAGCAAGAGTTCTTACCCCCCAGACTGATCGACACATTCCCCTACAGTTTGCAGGCCAAGAGCTAAAGCTGCAATGTCGCAAAGTGGCGCTGGTTCCTCAGCAGCTTCTCACCTCTAGGGAAAGCAGGTGAGGCATTCTCCCAACCAGTCCCAAAGTCCATAGGCCACTTACCTCTCACTTTGTCCTACACATCTATGTGTTGATAATTCTGGGAAGTCCACAGCTGCTGGTGTTCTGGGGTCCCTCCAGCTGGCTGCTGGTCCAGCTGCCCTTCGGCTAAAACCTCCTACTCACTCGGACCTGGGCTCAGCTCCCAGAGCACTATGCTTGGTTTTTCTAGCTGTTTAATAATGAAATTTATTTTATTATGCTATTATTATATAGCATTTTACAATAATACATGATAATGTAACATATTATATAATTTTCCACAGTAATATTATATGTATAGTTAATATGAAACCTTTTTATATTAATAAAAACAATACAATTCAAGGCTTCAGACACTTAGTAGCTGAGTAGCCCTGGGAATGTCATGTTGTAGCAGCAAGCACCCCAACATCTCCAGAGTGGCTGCCAACACAGGTTCTTAGATCTGCTTTTCAAAAGGAAAGCAGCTCAAAATTGCTTAATAAGCTCATTTTAATCAAACAAACATATATTTTCTAGTTCGGGGGAAAAGGTCAGCACCCTGAACTTCAAAGTATACAGACAGATCAAACAGACAGGCTTCCAAACTGTCTGAACATTATATACATCAATACAAAATCACAGTTACCAGAGAGGGAAGCATCAACATCTGGGTTTTCAAAGCCAGGGGGCTCTCAACAGCTGCCCAGAGTCTCATCTGGTCAAACCACACAACACTTCTGAAAGTGAGCACCAAAATAAAGCCTCCCATCAGGGCTTATATAGCCTTCTCCAGGCTCAGAGAATGTAACCACCCTCTTGACCCACTGCCCAATTACACAGCATCAAGGTGTAGTCATTCCTGAAAACCAAGCCTCCTACCACAGGCTCCATGTGACCACATTCAGCCTATCAGGGGGCAGAGTATATTTTCAAATTAAAGAAGGTTCTCAGAGTCATTTAAGCCAATCAAATGGCATAGGGGCAGGGAAGATCTTCAAATCTGCATTTCCATTGCACATGTATCTCTTTCTGTCTCAGTCCATTCTTTCCTGAAATGTAGAATGGGGATAAGAGCAGCACTTACCTCCCAGTGTTGTTGTGAAGGTCAAATGAGATGATATATGTGAAGTGCTTAGCCCAGAATCAAGTACAGAGTAGATAATAAATGTTTGCTTCTTTCTTTTCTTTCTCCCTCTTTTTCTTCTTTCTTTTTCCTTCCATCCATCTTTCCTTCCTTCTTTCCCTTCCTCCTGGATTCCTTTCTCTCTTTCTCACTCACTCCTTCTTTGCTTGCTTCCTTCTGTCCTTCCTCCTTTTTACAAAGCAAAACAAAACAAAATACAGAGAGCACATAATATTATTTGATCTGTATTCTGACTCCATAATTCTTTTTCTGGATGTGGATTGCATTTTCCATCATCAGTCTTTTGGAGTAGCAGTTAATTCTGTAGTGGACCTAGTCTTCATGGTTTTCTCCACTTTTTCAGTAGCTTGGTGAGGAAGAGCAATGACAAGAGATTGTGAGAGTAATCCAAAGCTGATTTTGGTTGGTCAAGTCTGCAATAGAATAAAAAAAGGAAGGGCATCCAGAGAAGAACACTTTGGGAAATTGAAATGGTTCCCTAAGATGTCTGGAGAGGGAAGGGAGTGTTACCAGTGGATGGACTGTTTTTGTTGTTATTTGTCCTTCCTTTTGGAAGAGCACTATGATATCAGGAAAGTGATATTGAAAGTGAATTGGATTTAAGTGAGACAGGGCTGTGCAAAGTCACCAGCCTCACACTCTCCTCTATAGTCATCAGGGCCTAGTATCCATACATAGATCAGAATGATTTGATTTGGGTCCCAAATATAGTGGGAGACCTTGATCTTTTTAAGCTAAGGTTGCAGTTTGTCAGAGGCTACATTTATTCAGTGATTTTGGCTAGGTAAGGAAAAATGAGACAAATAGTGGCCTCTTTTCCCTAGTAAAAATAAATAAATAAATCTGGAAGGGGAAAACCTTGAAGTTTTCTGTCAAAAACAGAAGCAATTGCTATTTACACTCACTCTGAGCCATCATAGCCCAAACAATGACCAAGTGAGGCATGGTCTGGGAACAATTTGTGGCCAATCAATGGGAGTCAGAGTGATTTGGGTTTAAGGCGCCTGGTCCTTAAAAAGAAATCTATCCCATAAACCCCAAAATATCTAGTAAGGTTTAGGGATAGAACTTTATATTCCCTTGGGCACAGCACCCACATGTAAGGGTATGATTCCCTATGTTGACAGAAAGAGAAGAGGGAGAGAGGGAAGGAAGAAAGGAAGGAAGGAAGGAAGGAAGGACAGAAGGAAGGAAGGAAAGAAGGAATGAATGAATGAATGAAGGAAGGAATGAATGAAGGAAGGAAGAAGGAAGAAAGGAAGGAAAGCAGGAAAGGAAGGAAGGAAAGAAGGAAGGAAGGAAGGAAGGAAAGAAGAAAAAAAGGAAGGAAAGAAGGAAGGAAGGGAGGAAGGGAGGAAGGACAAAAAAGAAGGAAGGGAGGAAGACCTGTGTTGTTCATCTAGATATCAGCTTGGGAAGAACTGAAAGGGCGGAATAACATTTTAAGGACTGTAGAAATGGACTCTTTCATTTTCTTGAGCCCTCCGTTCCCCCCTCCCCCCAAATTATCTAGGTAACTAGAAAAAACTGTAGGAATGATGACAGCATTGGCTTGACATACCAACAATCCTTTGCTCTGACCAAGAGTAAACCTAGCTGGATGTACAGAAAATCAGCAGCTCTGAAGACAATTAAGTTCATAGCAGTTTTTAGTATACCCTGAGCCAAGTTCCTGGACCTTCAAGAGGCAGCCTTATCTGCAAAGACTCTCCAAATTGTTTGGTATGGGGCAATCAGAATATCCTCTTTTTGGAGAGGAATCCTTATCAAGCCATGAACTGTGGAATGCTTATCATGAAGAATGCCTTCAGATTTTGTATCAAAGGGGCAAAGCTCTCACACATGGAATAGCTCCCTCACATCACTTTGAGGGATAGGGCTCACTGAATCATTTCTTTCTAAACCCACATTTCCCCAAAATTTCCTTAGCTTCCTTTGCTTAAAATGTATATAAATTCTTCCTATTGATTACTTTGTGTATTTTTCTGTTCAGCACAGGCTGGACAACAAATATGTACATGATTTTTTCTTCTTCTCTGCTTAATAAAAACTCTTCTTTAATTTCACAGGCATTGTCTTTCTCTGGTTTTCTTTCCTCCAGAGAAAAGGGGGAGGGTAGGGAATTTAAATCTAGAGAATTGTCCTTTGCATTCTCTGGGAATCTTCCCTTTGGGGGGAAAGAGACCTAAAGGGAGAGGGCATTAATGTAAGTCATCATTCTTCCTTCATTGCCATCTCAGAACAAAAAGAAAAGAGTGAATGAAGTAAGAAACAAAAGAAGCAAAGAGACATGCATTCATCACCTACAGGGTGCTGGTTCTGGGCTAAGCACTATATATATATATATATAACATTGTTTGATTCATACAACAATCTTAGGAGGTAGAGCTACTGCTATCCTTATTTTAGAGTTGAAGGAACTGAGGCTGATAGAGATTAAGGGACATGACCAGGGTCATGCAGTTAGTAAATATTGGAGGCCCTGGACAGTAGTATTCTTTCTCCTGAGGCTGTGTACTCCAGATTAAATATCACTTGAAGTGGCAGATCCAAATTGGGATTAGAAAACCTAGCAACATTAAAGGTTCCCTCTTTCTAGAGGTATCTTCTCGCAATTGCCAATCTTATTCTGGACTTCAAGTAAACAGAACTGTCACAGATTTGAAGGACCATTCAAATATCAAAATATTATCTGACATTTACAAAGAAAATGACAACCAAAATTATTGACAAGGATATTGGTCTTTTGAAAATACATTTTTACTGATATCTTCTGTTTTTTCCATGACTAGAATTTCTCCTAGTATTCTTCCCCTGTGCTATAGAAGACAATCATTCCATATTATTAATATTTATTATAGGGGAAAAATGGAATGGGGAAAAATAGAAATGATCAACATATTGAAAAATTCTACAGAAATATTCAATGTACCACACCAATTGTTCTTCCAACTCTGTAAAGAGGTATGGTGGGAGTGTCTTCTCAACTTTTTTCTTTTATTTCATATTTTTTATAGAAAATTTGCAGTGCAGTCCTGAAAAATCCTCTAGGAAGAGTACAGAGTGAAGATAGCAACTGATAAGGGAAGCTGCTTCAGTTTTCTCCAGACTTTATGGAAAGGCAAATGTGGAGAGTGGCATTCCTCACAAGCCATTGGCAAAGCTCTTCAGGGAGGGCCTTGGTTGATCTTTGATTTGATTATGCAGGAGGATAGAACTTGATCATGGATGACTGGAAGATGAAATCTCATGTTCCTTGCAACAGGCAGGAAACATGGCAATATACTGAGTGGTTGGGGGTGCTCTAACTGCTGATGCCATTAGTAGTTAAGAGTAGGAGCAGGGTCCAGAAGCCAGTCCTTATCAATCTATTATATTTGTGGAAATCTGGGCTTTCATGTATGGATTTAATGGGGTTGGTTTTGAGTCTCTAGATGGTGGTGGGAGGAATTGCCATAGAATCACAATAATGATGAGCAGTAAGGGAGCCAGGATAACACAGAAAACAATCCTCCCAATAAAGTAGCAAAGACTGGTCTCAGTTTCTGGGAGTGATAGGGTTGAATTTTCCCCTGTTGAAGAGTTTAGTGGTTGCTTTTCTTCATATAGCAATGCCAGAGCCCAAGAGTCTTTTGTGTTGGGCTGAACGGTATCCATTGAAATGAGCTGGATTTGGGTTCTTCTTTACAAATCTTCAAAGTGATGTGTCTGTTCCTGGGACAATGATTTTTATTTCACCACTTGCACCTATATAGGAAATGTCAAAATAACATTGATTAGCCAACATGAAAATCTGAGCCCAGTTAGTTGCTGCTCACCTCAGAGCTATTTTGGCTGTTAGGTTTAACTTTCCTATCCCATCTGGGTCTCAGCTAATGATGTGCCCTTTTTCTGGTTGCCAGACTCTTTACTCCACCTCCAGCCTTTGATGCTGAATCATTGAGAGGAGGATTCACTTTTGTTCTTCAGTACTTCTGAGGATTAGATCAAACAAAGATTACAGGTGAGAAAGAAGTCAAGTGTATGTTCCTTTCTCTAGGAGATGGATTGCAAAAGGGAAGAAATGGGGGCTAGAGCCTCTGAGGAGAGGGTATAGTCAATGGCTCTCAAAATTTAAACAAAATTATTTGCAATGTTTCACTCTAAGGAGGAAGGAAATATAATTATTTTTGATTACTTTAAATTTTGAAACATGAAGAATGCCTGTTATACATAAAAGGGTGACTGCATAAATAAATTTGAAGAGCCAGGAGTCATCTACCTTATAGATCTATGGAGAAGGGAAGAATCCATGATGAAATGAAAGATAGAGAGCATTATGAAATGATAAATAGTTAATTTTGATTATATTAAATTAAAAAGCTTTTGTAGGCGGCTAGGTGGCGCAGTGAATAGAGCGCCGGCCCTGGAATCAGAAGGACCTGAGTTCGGAGCCGGCCTCTGACACTTAATCCGCACAAACAAAAACCTAGCCGTGTAACCTTGGGCAAGTTACTTAACCCCAATTGCCCTAAAGGGGCGGCTAGGTGGCGCAGTGAGTAAGAGCGCCGGCCTCAGAAAATGAGCACCCACGCATAAATAATGACTAGCCGTGTAACCTTGAGCAAGTTACTTAACCCCAATTGCTTTATAAAAAAAAAAAAAAAAAAGCTTTTGTACAAACAAAAACAATGTCAACAAGATTAGAAGGAAAGCAGAAATCTAGGAAACAATCCTTACAGCAAGTGTCTCTTGTAAAGAAATATTTTCTTAAATATACAGAGAAATGAGTCAAATTGATAAGTCCATTCCCCAATTGAGAAATGGACAAAGATATAAACAGGCAATTTTCAGATGAAGAAATCAAAGCTATGTCTAGGCATATGAAGAAGTGCTTTTGATTAGATAAATACAAATTAAAACAATTCTGAGGTACCATCTCATACCAATCAGATAGACTAACTTGACAGAAAAGGAAAATGACAAATGTTGAAGAGGATGTGGGAAAATTGGGACGCTAATGCCTTGTTGATAGAGTTATGAACTGATCCAAAAATTATGGTGAGCAATTTGAAACTATGCTTTAAGGGCTACCAAACTGCACTCTCTTTGATACAACCATACCACTCCTAGGTCTGTATCCCAGAGAGATCATAAAAAATGGAACTGCATGTGCAAAAATATTTATAGCAACCTTTTTCTTGATGGTAAAATTTTGGAAATTGAGGGGATGTCCATCAGTTGGGTAATGGCTGAAGAAGTTGTGGTAAATAAATGTAATTGGGAAACTATTGTGAAATAAGAAATGAACAAGCAGGGGGGAGAGTAAAGATGGTGGAGTAGAAACAGGACTTCCTCTTACCTCCTCCAATTCATGTAAAAGGTGACTCTGAAGAAACTTTTGAGCTACAGAACCCACAAAAAGACACAGAGAAGCTAATTTCCCACTGAGGATAGCCCAGCAGGCCAGCGGGAATCTGCCAATGCAGCTCTCTGGGAGTTAAACTTATCCCCATGGGAGTGACAGGTTTTAGTCCCAGGGAGGCTTTACCAGTGACTGACTGGAGGGATTTCATATCACCAGCAGCTGTGGTGGTTTCCAGAATTATCAACACATAGATGCTAAGGACATAGTGAGAGGTCAGTGCAGTATGGTCTTTGGGATTCACTAGTTGGGAGTGCTGTTGGCCTTTGTTCCTGGGTTGAAAAACAGCTGAGGTGCCATGGCCCTGCAGCCACAGCAGTGTGGCTGCTTCAGTTCCTGACCTGCAGATTTTAGGGGGACAAAGAGACCAGTCTGAGGGGTAATCACTCTTGCTTTAAGCTGCTTGGATCTGGATTGTGGTCTAGGGTAGAGGTCCTAGGGTGTGTGACCAGTTTTCTAGAGTGTGTGGAGGCTTTTTTTTTTTTTTTGCTATTTGGAGGAGGGAAGGTAGAGCAATTGGGGTTAAGTGACTTGCCCGAGGTCACATGGCCAGTTTTTTATGTTAAGTGTTTGGGGCTGGATTTGAATTCATGTCCTCCTGACTCCAGGGCCAGTGCTCTATTCACTGTGCCACCTAGCTGTCTCTCAAGTCAGAGACTTCCCTATTTTTGGATTTGCAAACAATTGTGCACCCCTTACTAGATAAATTCTATCCAAAACCAGGAAAGGGGAATGAGAAATCATAGGTTCACTCAATGTAACTTGGCAGTCCATTATTTTTTACAGTTGTCAGAGAGGACACTGGTTCATGGTTAGACCCCTCACTTACCATGTTCCTGATTAGGTGGGCCATCACTTATCTATATCTTTTCCAATTTATTTTTTCCCCCTCATTCACCTCAAAATTTCCCTGTGTTCATGATTTCCCACTTTCTAAGAGGTCACTTCCATCCAGGTGTTCTAACTCCCTGCTCCAAAGATAGGATTAGTAGATTTTTCAAGCACTAATTCTCCCAGGATTTCATCTTTGTCATCGTAAGGTCCTCATCAGGGCAGCTAGGTGGTTCAGTATATAGAGTACTAGGTCTAGAGACAGAAGGACTCACATTCCTGAGTTCAAATCTGGTCTCAGACACTTCCTAGCTACATGACCTGTCAATCTTTTAAAAAGTTTGGTTAAAGGAGACAAACAGTGGCAGTGGTATACAGTTACAGCATTTTATTTGCTTAAAAACTAGCAGACTTATACAAGGAGCCAGACTAAGTAAGTCTGACTGATGAACAAAAAGATGAAAAACCTTAAATACATTTTAGAACCATCCCAATTCAGGGTGATTATGTCACACAAATTTATGATCTCCATAAATGTTTAATCATCATATGAGAAAGGAATTTTCTTAATTGAATAGATGGTAAATACAATAAAACAAGAGAACTGACAAAGTGTCGATTGAAATTATGATCCAGGATATCTGTGTTTTCTTTACCATTAACATTCCATTGTTGTGAAGAGAATAAGAGGGAGACCAAGATCTGGGTTTAGATAAATTTAGATGTGGTTTTATTGATCAAGTGCACTATTGCCTGGAGTATACACTCAAATAAGGCAGCCCTGAACTGGAGTAAAGGCTGAGTTTTTAAAGTCAAAAACCACAATCGGGGAGGGGAGCTAGCATAAGCAGTGACATACAGAAGCCAAGAACAGCCATTGGTTAGATCTATAGCTCAGGGCTAATTTGGGAAACATGGCGCAAGGGTACAAGGGCATAGCCAGGATCCTTCCTAGTTCAGGGTGGATGGTACAGCACACAGAAGCAGCGGAATTCCCTGAACAGGCTGGGGTCATGGAAAAGGTCAGGGCCATGTTCTGGGTGAAGGGTGTGGGGGACCCTGCTTGGTCAGCATTCTGGGTGGAGGACCATGCTGGGTCAGCATCCTGGGTGGAAGATCTTTGCTGGGTCAGCATCCCAGAACAGGGGGGGAGCTGACATACAACAACATAACATAGTATATATCCAGAAAATATTAAGAACAAGTCCCATTACATTTCTTTTTCTTTCTTTCTCTTTCTCTTTTCCTTTTTTCTTTCTCTCTCTCTCTCTTTGTCTTTATCTTTTTCTTTGTTTGTTTGTTTGTTTCTTTCTTTCTTTCTTCCTTCCTTCCTTCTTTCCTTTCTCCCTTCTTTTTCTCTTTCCTTCCTTCCTTTCTTCCTTTCCCCTTCCTCCTTCTCTCCCCTCCTTCCTCTCCGTCCATATAGGGAATCATATTTCCCTTATGTGTGGGTGTTTTGCCCAAATGAATATAACTTTTGATAGCAGAAACTGCACAAGATATCTTAGAGTTTATAGGCTAGATTTCATTTTTTTCTTTTCCTTATTTACTTATTCTATCTTTTAAAACAAATACTTTATTAACTTCTGTTTTACATCATTCATTTCCGCCAGATTTTGAGTTACAATCATTTTCCCCCCATTATTCCCCTACCCAACCTCTCAGAATAGCAGTCCCACAAGATATCGCTTCCTCCAATCTGCTCTCTCCCATACCTTCTCCCATACCCCATCGACTTTTCCATTAGAGGAAGATGAATCTTTGTGTCCCAATGCCTGCATATCTTATCTCCCAATTATAGGCAAAAGAGTATTAATAATAGTATTTATATATATATTTGAAACATTTAATGTTACGATCTTGAATTTCAGATCCATGTCCTTCCTCCCTTGTCACCCATTCCTTCTTGGTATATAAGTAATTCAGTATATGTTGTACATGTCTAGCTATGCAAAACATTATCATAGTAGATATATTGTACAAGGCTGCTTATAATTCCCTCCCACTCATCCCACCCCCCACCTGGTCCATTCCCTACATGATCCTGTCCCTCTTCTATAGTGGGTACTTCTAACCTCCCCTCACCCCAAGGATGCCCTCCCATCCATCATCTCTCCTCTCATCCCCCTTCCCCTATCCTGCTGCAGGTTGAGATATCCCATTTAGTATGTATGTCATTTTCTCCCTGAACCAAATTCAATGTGAATGTGGTTTTGCCTTTTTAGCCTTCCTTATTCTCCCCCTCCTTTGCACCCACTTCCCTACATGAGATAGTTTACCCTACCATGTCTCTCCCCATCTCCTCTTGCCACTTTCCTCTCTCACCTCATAATTTCATCCCTTGAGTACTCTCCCTTCCCAACAAAATCAACCTATGCCCTATCCATATATAACTGTAACCATATACACACACATTCACATATGTATTCATATGACCACACCCCCTTCTTCCATTATTTTCATAGTGAGAAAGATATCTTCAGTCACAGATATTGCTTTTCCATATAGGAATGTAAATAGTTCAACTTTGATAAGTTCCTTTCGATTTCTTTTCCCTGATTACCTTCTCAGGCATCTCTTCCTTCTTGTGTCTGGATGTCAAATTTTCTATTCAACTCTGTTTTTTTTCCTCAGGAATGCTTGAAAGTCCTCTATTCCACTGAATGACCATATTTTCCCTGAAACAAAATACTCAGTTTTGCTGGGTAGGTGACCCTTGGGTTCATTCCCAGTTCTTTGCCCTCTGGAATATCATATTCCATGCCCTTCGATCCCTCAGTGTAGAAGCTGCCAGGTCCTGGGCTATTCTGATTGTGTTTCCACAATATTGAAATTGTTTCTTCCTGGCTGCTTGTAGTATTTTCTCCTTGATCTGGGGATTCTGAACCTGGCTATAATATTCCTGAGAGTTTTCTTTTTGGGATCTTTTTCAGGAGGTGATCAGTGGATTCTTTCAACCTCTATTTTGCCCTCTGGGTCTAAAACATCAGGGCAATTTTCCTTGAGAATTTCTTGAAGGGTGATTTCTAGGTTCTTTCTTTGATCATGGCTTTTGAGTAGTCCAATAATTTTTAAATTGTCTCTCCTGGATCTATTTTCCAGGTCAGTGGTTTTTCCTATGAGATATTTCACATTGCCTTCTATTCTTTCATTTGTTTGGATCTGTTTAACAGCATCTTGATTTCTCACAAAGTCACTAGCTTCCATTTGCTCCAGTCTAACTCTGAAGGAATGAATCTCCTCAGTGAACTTTTGAGATTCTTTTTCCATCTGGCAAATTCGATTTTTAAGGCATTCTTCTCCTCATTGCCCTTTTGGGCCTCCTTTGCCATTTGAGTTAGTCTGTTTTTTAAGGTGTTGTTTTCCTCAGTCAGGCTGTTGACCCTCATTTCATACTTTTCCTGCATCCTTCTCATTTCTCTTTCCAATTTTTCCTCCACTCTCTTATTTGATTTTTAAAGTCCTTCTTAAGGTCCTCTATGGCCTGCAACCCGCTCATGTTTTCCCCTGGGGCTTTTGGAGCAGGACTTCTGACCTCACAGTCCTTTTCCTGCTCTATGCCCCCAAAATAGGAGTCTAGGGTTGCATTTTTCTGTTTCCTTTGCCTTGGCATGTTGCCACTTAATTGCTTGACTTTGGGCTTGTTGCCACACTATGGCTTTAAGGCCAGATAGAGGAATTTTCGTCCCGAACGTGTGGGGGGCAACTTCCGTTTCTGGCAAGCTATAAACCCACCCACAACTTCCACCCTAGATCACAATCCAGATCCAGGAGGTTAAAGCAAGAGCGATTACCCCCCAAGACTGATCGCTGGATCTCCCCACGATTTGTAGGCTGGGAGCCGGAAATGCCTCTGAAAACTACACAGTGGCGTGTCTCCTCAGCAGCTTCTAGGCCCCAGGGGAGGGAGCTGACGCATTCCCCAAATACAGGTCCCAAAGTCCATAGGACACTAACCTCTTACTTTGTCCCAGGCAAGTCTATGTTGATAATTCTGGCGTCTCCACAGTTCCTGGTGTTCTGGGGTTCCTCCAGCCGGCTGCTGGCCCTGCCGCCCTGGGGCTAAAACCTCGGCTCACGTGGACCTGGGCTGGGCTCGGCTCCTGCGCTCTGCGCGCTGCCGGGCCCCAGACCACTGCGCTGATCCTTCCTGCAGGGTGCTGGGCTGTCCTCAGCGGGAGGTTGGCTTCTCTGTGTCGTTCTGTGGGTGCTGGGGCTCCAGAAGATTTTCAGAGTCCTTTTTTACATAGTTTGTGGAGAATCTGGGGGCAGAGAGGCTTGGACGAGCTGTTTCTACTCCGCCATCTTGGCTCCGCCCCCCCTCTCGCTAGCTACTTATTCTATCTTTAAAAAACACTGATACAACTAACTCTCTTGCCTCATGCATTTTCACTTATCATTTCTTGAAATATAGCATTGGAAACTGAGGCTTTGAATAAAGTCCATTAACATTCTAATTATGTTACTTGCCCAAGCTTCAAACCCAAATTACTCTGGCTCTCACTGATTAGCCAAAAAGAGGTCCCAACCCAAGCCCCACGTGATCTCTGTTTGGGCTAAAAGAGCACAGAGACAATGTAAATAGCTATTGTTTCTCTTTTGGCCAGAAACCCTGAGGGACTTCCCCTGCCAGATTGAACTTTTTGTTTGTTTTTTGACTAAGTAAAAAAAGTCATTTTCCAACTCATTTCTCAGCTCTCCTTAATCATTGAACAAGCATTGCCTAAGACAAACTGGGACCAGAAAAAGATCTTGGTTTTAAAAAGGCCAAGGTCTCCCACTGCATTCAGGGCCATATCCTGTCATCCTGATCTATATCTTGCCACTGGTCCAAGATGGCTCTGCAAGAGAAAGTGAGGCTGGTTACTTTGTATGCCCTTGCCTCACTTAAATCCTATTCATTTGCAAGTCAATAAATCACCTTCCTGACATACAGGAGTCATTCTTTTTTTTTTTTTTTTTTGTCCTATTGTGTGCGTTTCTATGAGGTGAGATAGGGCTGTGAGGTAGAGCTACCTACCTACCACTGTAGTTCCTGACACTGGCATATTTCTTA
The DNA here is from genome assembly GCA_011680675.1 of Gymnobelideus leadbeateri. Classification (NCBI taxonomy): domain Eukaryota; kingdom Metazoa; phylum Chordata; class Mammalia; order Diprotodontia; family Petauridae; genus Gymnobelideus; species Gymnobelideus leadbeateri. The sequence continues at coordinate 45,712 of WOXC01005123.1, forward strand.
TTTATACAGAATTAATCATAATAATATCATTAGTTGTAAAGCCAAGCTTGAGCAGCTCTCATGAGGACTGCTGCTGTGAATAATTTTAAAGTTTTGGTAGCATAGTATAGTGAACTTTCTATTTGTTCAATAGTAAACTAAAGCAAAACACTCACAGAAACCCAAATACAGCATTCACAACAATATGACATAACAACTTATTACTAAGATGGCCACAAAGTCTTAAATAAAATACATCATTCAGAAAGTCACAATCTCAATCAATCAATATAAAGTACCCCTCTAAAGTCTTTTTTTCATTTTGATTGGAAACTGGCTTCCAATCATCCTTAATTCAATTATCCTTAAGTGGTTCAAAGTACAAATTTCTCCCACCCCTAGGTTACATTGTTCTAATCTTGTGAGCCAGCACTAAGTAAAGGTCCTTTCATCTTGACTGGAGGCTGACTTCCAAACTCCATGGCTCCTTTTCCATGCTCCCAGCTCTAGCCTGACTTCACTCAGCTGTCACCTGAATTCATAGGTAGGTTGCTCTCAGCTCCTGTTCCATGACCTGTGCCAGCTCCTGGTGACTATTCCACTTTAAGCTCTTCACAATTCTTTTTCTGGGAAGACAAAGCTTAACAAAGCCACAACAATATTTCTACACATTAAGCTGAGCAGAGTTACTTCATCATTCATACACATTGCCAGCACTATCATCAATTTATTTTCTACCTGTGAAATCAACACTGACCAAAAGACAGGACCTCTGTCTGAAAAATTAACAGAGACCAACAGACAGGGCTTCTGTCTGAGAAACCAAACACAAATCATCAGTAAGTTCCCAGGTCCTCTGAACATAGCAGTAAAACCCTCCTTCATGACTTCTGTAAACAGACAGCAATAAAGTCCTCTTTTAGGGATTCTGAACAAGCAGTAAGGTCCCAGGGCTTCTGTAACAGCAGCAATATCCTCTTTCAGCAGAAAGGTCTGACAAAGTAATATCAGTATAGACAGAAAAGATAGACAGAGTGCTGGCACCAGAGGCATCCTTCCTCCCAGTTCTGCTCTGTCCCAGCTTGTGTTTGAGCTTTTATATTCTCTGCACACCTTCCTGTTTCACCCTTCCTCTTATATCATTCCTGTTCCAGTCTTTGGCAAGGTCCAAGTACTGTGGGCTTCACAGGATCTGTTTCTAACAAAAACTTGATATGATGACAGGTGAGGTTCAAAAGCACTTGAATAGCTGAAACATGTACCATTTGCTTGCTGTTACGTTAGTTCAAACAAAAAACTATTATTTAATGAAAAGAGAAAAAGAAAACAAGAATAATTATAACACCATAAAATGTGCAAGAGAAATATAATAATGCTCACAAAACAGTCCACATGCTAAACTGGATCTTATTCTTCTATTTAAGCAGTGGGGAACTGGAGCACACACAGAGACATATAGCAAGTAATCACAAAAACAAGGACAGTTCATCTTTATGGGACAACTTAAAACTCTGAGACTATAGGTGTTATGTACTCATTTTCTTCATGAATATTCTGTGCCACAAAAAACTCTACTTTTCCATAATAACTTTTTATAAGATTTCCCCCACTGTTTTCCTGGTAGAGAAACCAGCATTTCTTCTCCTCTCAAATTAATAAAAAAAATGACAATTTATTTTAACCTCAAAATCACCCTTAAACCCGGGCTCAATGTTATGCTATTAAAGTGACAAGAATTTCCCTTAAATCAGAGAAATGCTAAGTTCCTCAGGATGGATTTCATGGGAAAAACAGACAAGGTCAACCATCTCCTCTCTCAACTGGATTCTGTCTCTTCCAATCAGAACTTATCATGTTATTATTATAAAAATTAGTTTAAAAAATGGAGAGTTGCCTGGATTCTGCATCTACTCCATCTTCTTGGCTCCACCCCCTCCATTAAGTTTTGAGGGATTTATTTAACACATTTGATTTGATTCAACATACCTAGAAGGAAATATTAATCCAGTGAAAGATTTAAATCAATATAAACATTAAGACCAAAGTCCTAGGATGTTCATATTATTTCTGAAAATTATCTCATTGACATAAAAAGAAACAAACTTTAAATGTGCCTTATATGAAGGTAAAGGAAATAAACTAGCACATATTATATACTTCCCTTTTGAATCACACAGTTCTTTATATATATATATATATATATATATATATATATATATATATATATATATATATATATATATATATTTTTTTTTTTTTTAATTCAGGTCAAGTATTAGACAAGTTTGTAGGGGTTCTGAAAGGTAAGATTGGAGGGGAAAAATTGGAGAGGACTGGGGCAAAACAATAACTGAAGTTGTAGAAGTTTGTTGTGAGAAGCAAAAATAATTATCGGTCTAGGGAGGTTAGAACAGTCTCTTTCTTCCCTACAGACCCAGGAAGGGAAAGTGGTGTAAATTGCTGATGGATTCCTAGCTTTCAGCAAACCTGCATTTGGGTGTTTGTTTGTTTGTTTTTTTTTTTTTGGAGGGGAAAGGCAGGGCAATTGGGGTTAAGTGACTTGCCCAAAGTCACACAGCTAGTAATGTTAAGTGTTGGAGGCCTAATTTGAACTCAGGTCCTCCTGACTCCAGTGCTAGTGCTCTACTCACTGTGCTACCTAGGTGCCCCTTTTTAAAATTTTTTTTAATCATTGTGAAATAGGATGGTTTGTTGTATGGAAGGCAGAGGAGATTTGGAAAGGAGGGTGATGTCAAAACAAAGAAATCATCATTTGTCCAAAGAATTATCATAGAGAAAAGGAGAAATCTGGTAGGACTGTTGGTGAAGAACAAAGATCTTGCTTTTTAAAAATTTTAGCAAGAATATACATGGTAAATGCCTATTTTAGTTAACTAATCTACTTGTTCAATGACATTCCAGTTAAATTACCAAAAACCATTGTTTTCCTGAGCTAGAGAAAAATGACAAAAATCATTTGGAAAACAAAAAAATAAGAATTTCAAAGAAACCAATATAAAAAATGTAAATGTGGGAAGACTAACTGTACCAGATCTTAAACTATAATATAAGGCAATAAATATCAAAATTGTCTTGTACTGGCTAAGAAATAAACAGGTAGAATGGTGAAACAGAGTAAAAACAATACACTTTAGTAAATCGTGATGGGAACCTGGTATTTGACAAATATAAAGACTGAAGTTTTGAGGATAATTTATTTTATTTGGTAAATATATACATATATATTGTTGGGAAAGTGGTAAGAAGTCTGGCAGAAATTGGACATAGGTCAACGTCTTACACCATTTACCAAGACAAGGCAAAAATGAAGGCCAATATCTTACACCAATCAAGACTCAATACTACCAATGATGAAGCAGGCAAATCATTACCTAATAGACAGGTGGAAGACCTGAAGGGAAAACTGAGATATGTATTTTTGGATATGGTCAATCGAGTTCACTTTGCTTGACTTTGCTTATTTGGTTCTAGAGCCAATGCTGTCAAAGTGAATAAGAAAAGAAAGAAAGAAGAGGAAAAACATAAAAGAGGATCATTATAGCATCTCACACAAAATAGATAGAAGAGCATAAAAGAACTTTCAAGAGACAAAGATGGCACAACTCTGAAACTCATCTGCACAATTTTGTATGTATATTTGAAAAAAAAAGTCAGCTTAGTTAAATGGAGATTTTTGGTTCCATATATATTCCATTTTCATTGTTCTTTGTATATAAAAAAGCTTATGCTTGTCAATGTTTGTAAAATTTAGAAGAACAAAAAAGGTATAGCTAAAATCTGGATCTTCCAGGTCAAAGAAAAAAATAGTGCAAGTGGCTAGAAAGAAAGAGAACAAGAAATAAGGACTGACAAAGAGGATCATGGAAGACTGTGTTGCAACTGATTGGCTACTGGAGTGAAGGATCTGACAGGTCTTCCCCATTACTCCATTCCACCTTCCCTCTGCAATTACCCATCATTTTCACCCCATACATTTTCTACATAAATGGTTGTTGAAACGTGGAGTGGAATAATAGACAAACCGAGACCACTGAGGCAAGAAAAAGAAAAAAAATTTATTACGAGTTCGAACCCGGGCCCAACCATACATTTTAGATGGAGGACCCCGAGTGTTTCCTCGGGTGCTCTTTTATACAATTAAGAGCTTGTTGATTGGCTTAGTAAGTCCAGCTAAGTCTTAGATACAAGGATTTGGCGGGAAATGATTGGCTGGCAGATTTAGTTGAGTCTTGGAGACAGAGGCTTATTGCCAAATTTAGGGCCTATAGGGGAGGGGTGAGAACCAAGTAGGTTTCAGGTGGGGGTCTGCAGGGTGGTTAACTCAGTTCCCGGATCTCCTGGGTCAGCATGACATTGTGGTTAAGGTTGGGACAAAGTGGTTATGGTTGAGAAAACATGTGTTCTTTGTGAGACCAAGTTATGAAGAAATATCCTGCCCCATAGGTCTGGGAAAGTATAAATACTTTGTCTCTGGCCCAAAATATCCTGTCCCATGAGTTGGGAAAACATACACTGTCTCCAGCCTTAACTTCCCTAATTTCTCTTTTACCCCTCCGATCTCTCTCTTTACCCCACTTCAGTTGTTTCCATGCCATTGCCACAATTGGAACATGGATAACTTGAGGGCAGGGATAATGTTTTTGTTTTTCTTTGTATCTCCAGAATTTATTACAATGCCTACAATGTGGTAAGAGCTTAATAAGTGTTTATTGACTGACTACAGTATGCATAGATAAGTACTGCCAAGGAAAGCAGTGGGTGGTGGATCCCATTTCAGGACCTTCTGAAGAATTCAGCTCCAGCCAGTCTCCGGAGTCAAGAAAATCCAGACCATCATAGCCATGGAATAGAATCAAGACGTTGCTCCTCTTCTGAGGGACTATAATCTAATGTGAGCATCAGTCTAGTCTCTGGTATGATCCCATTTGGTATAACTTTGTGAGTTCACATATTACAAGTATTTAAATCACTCTTTAATAGATGACAGAACTGTGGATTAGGCAGAGAAAGTAACTTGACTACTGGTCATGAAGCTATCTCTATGTCACAGGCACTGTTTCAAACCCCATTATCTCAAATTGACTCAAAGTATAAATAGCTTATCTTCCAATTTTCACAGATTTGATAGAAAAAAGACATTTCCCCAAGAGGAATGTCACCTTTGTTGTCCTATTAGGAGACTTCCTGGTCAGGAACACCCCTCCAGCTGGAGACCAGATTCTGAGTAGAGATTTCTCAAATTGAGCCAGTACTGGGCTTTTATATGCTTTTCTCAGATATGCCCTTCCCTTTCCTATTCACATTATTGTGGTGTGAATTGCCAACCTCATAATGAGTGGGGACAGTAGAAAAAAATCCCTTTTTCCCCATTCACAAAGGACCATCCCTCAGTGCTTGACTTCCCTACCTTCTCTGTGCTCCAACCTCATTTAGTTACATTTAATACCATTTGCCACTCTTGGAGTACAACTTAGAGTTCACACCTCAAAAACAATGAAAAGGAAATTTATTCCCTTGAGCGTTTGACCACATCAGTCTCCTAAACACTTTCTAAGTGTAAAGACAGAGGGAGACTATGGTCTTTATTGAAGATTCAAATATTTCTGGAAGGCCTGAGTACAGGATCCCAGCATCTAAGCATGCCAACCAGGACCAAAGATTCATATTTTCTGATCTCTATAATAGAAGATTACTTTCTACTAGAAGTGAGTCAATGCACCTTCAGTAGTCCCAGTCCATGCAGTGGGGAAGTCACATGGGTCATTCAATGCAGCCATGACCTCCAGAAATAAGGCACTAAAGGGGCAGACAGAAAAAAAGTTACTTCCCCTACTTCAGGAATAATCTAGGACAGGGATATGAAAGTAGAAAGAATAATTTCTAGGTTAGGCCACTGAATTTAAACTAAAGAAAGGGAACATTCCGAAGTACAACCTTTCAAGGAAATACCAAGGAACAATGTGAATGGGTATAGGTAAGGTGTACCTTTGAATAAGTGCAATGAAAATTTCAAGCCTGAATATACAGCAGAGGCCCACCTTTGCCCCACGTTTTGCCCAGACATACTTGTACTATAATAATCATATTTCCAGACCACATTTTGCTTTGCAAAAGGCCCTTTACATCTGTGATTTCATTTGTACCTAAAAATCCTTTGGGGTAGGTATAGTTTTATCCATTTTAAGGCTAGAGAAATAAGCTGAAAGAGGTTAATTAACTTAAGTACCTTGCCCTGGTTTTCACAAGTAGTAATTATCTGAAGCATAATTGGAATTCAGGTGTTCCTGAGACCAACACTCTAGTAACACCTTGATGCCTCAAATTTCTGCTTTCTTTCTTTAAATTAAATTTTTTTTCATTTTAAAAAATTGATTGTCTATTTTTAACATTATCTTCTTAAATTTTGAGTTCCAAATTATCTCCCAGCTACTCCTCCCCAACTTGCTCACAGGACAAGCAATACAATATCAATTATACACTTGCAAAACACACTTCCATATTAGCCACATTTTTCGAATAAGCAATTGAAATAAAGAACATGAGAAAATTATACTTCAGTTTATATTGGATTTTATCAGTTTTCTCTCTGGATACGGATAGCATTATTTTATTATGAATCCTTTGGAATTTATTGGATCATTATATTGATTAGAGTTGTCAAATATTTCACAGTTGATCACCATCACAGCATTGCTGTTACTGTGTACAATATTCTCCTGTTTCTTCTCTCTTCACTTTTCATCATGCATAGAAGCCTTCCTGGGTTTTTCTAAAAGCATCCTGCTTATCATTTTTTATAGTCCAAGAGTATTTCATCACAATTATATGCTACAATGTGTTTAACCATTCTCAAGTTGATCAGCATCCCTTGATTTCCAAATCTTTGCCTCCACAAAAGGAGCTGTAGTAAATATTTTTTGTATAGATATTCTTAGATGGCTTTAGGATATAGACCTAGTAGTAGAAAGGCTGGGTCAAAGGGGATGTATAGTTTTATAACCCTTTGGGCACAATTCCAAAATGCTTTCCAGAAGGGTTAGACCAGTTCACAAGTCCATTAATCTTATTATTGTACTTCTTTTCCCCTTATTCCCTGTAGTATTTGTCATTTCTGATGGTGTGAAGTAGCACCTGAGAGTCTGAACTGGCAATTCAGTGCCCTTTTAAATTCTATTTCTCCAATGGTGTTCTAGAGCATTTTATAAAAATGACTAGAGATATTTTGGTTTCTTATTCTGAAAACTTCTTGTTCATATCCTTTGATCATTTTTCAATTGGGGATTGGTTCTCAATTTTGAAATTTTGACTCAGTGCAATACTCAGTATATATTTAAGAAATGAGATTTTTGTGAGAGAAACTTTTTAAAAGTTTTAATATTATTTTGTCTGTGTTACCATTTAGCAAAATGTTTTAATTGGGCCTATTTTTGCTTTTGCAAAATTCTGAGATCATGTTTGCTAACCCTGGCTTTTTTGGTAGTTTTTCTTTTTTATTTAATATTTTCCCATTTACATGTAAAGATATTTTTACATTCTTTTTATCAAAATTTGATTTCCAAATTCTCTCCCCTTTCTCCTTCCCACCTCTTCCCCACATTAGGAAGGCAAACAATTTGACCCAGGTTACATAGTTTATTTAGGCAAAACACATTTCTCCTTAAGTCTTGCTGTTTAAGAAAATACAGCCCATGTGAGCCCTCCCTGCTCCCTCAAAAAAAGAAAAAAAGTCCCTTTGATATGCATTCAGAATGGCAGATCCTGGAGTAATGATCTCTATCCTTTCACCATTTGCAAATAGAGAAATGAGGGGATCGTTTCAAAGTGCCTTTGTTTGGCTGAATCAATATGGGCCTGGGCATGAATAGCATCTTCATATTGGCTGTCATCATTGTTGGGAGGAGCTAAATCATTGATTTTGCCACAATTATCATCCCTCCCCTTGCCGTCACTTTCATCAACTTCAGCAGTCTGGCATGCAAGTGGAAATGTGGGATACACATAGACATCTCCGAAATCTCCAAATTCTACTGGAGTGAATTGGGCTGGAAATGGAAGGTCCATGAATTCTTCATGAGAACTACACTGATGTGAACTGCTGGTTGGGTCACTTGAAGACGATATGGCAATATACTGGGCCAGAGTAGAACCTGAAGGTATTGCTTCATTATATTTACTTTGACTTCTTGATTCACCTGTGTGCAGTTCTTCTTCCCTTCCCATTTCCAAACCTTGTTCACTTCTTTCTGCAGATTCTCTAGGTGTTAGCTCAAACAGAGTTTCCATCTTCCAGGTTGAGGAAGCAAAAGTAACCACTAAGTATTCCTTTTTGCAGGAACTGGAATGTGAAAGGGAAGAAATAGAGAACAGACAGCATCAGGAGGAGGAAGAGGTAAGTGGTCTCAAAATTTCATTTAAATTATGTAAAACTAATATGTATATATATTTTACATGATACCACATACACAACTTTTATCAAATTCCTTACCATTTTAGGGAGAAGAGACAAGAAATTAGGAGGAATGAAATTTGAAACTCAAAAATGTGTAAAAAATGAATATTCAAAATTGTCTTTTTATGTATTTGGAAAAAAAATTTTCTAATGGGGAAAACTGGAAAAAGTCATGGCATAAACAAACAAATGCAATTATCATTATTTTTTAATTACTATCAAGTTTTTCATTTATTAAAAAGAAAAGCTTTTCAGTATATTTTCCTTCTGTGTTACTTTAAAGCAATTCAGAGAGAGTTCAATATAAAAGATGTTGGAAGAAGCATCTTTCCTCCCTCCACCACGCCAAAAAACCAGTTGGCAATTGAGATATTCTGCTCTGTGGAATGTTCCCTACCTATGAATTCATTAAAACCAACAAATGGTAGCAGCATATATATATATATATATATATATATATATACACACACACATACATATATATATATATATATATACACACTATATATATATATATACACTATATATATATATTTGTATAAGCACCCATATATTCACACATACATACACATATAAATGTGTCTAATAGTAACCACTCCAAAGTTTGAAGGTAGGGGTTTGGCGGGGGGGAGGGCTGAGAAGAGAAAAAGGAATTTCTATGATATCCTTGTGTTATATTTGAAAGGAATAACAAGTTGTACATAATGGATCTCTAATTTCAGGTGCAATCGTGTGTTTTTTCTACCCCAACTTGTTATGGAAATGCTTCCTTTGATTTCTTAAGTACAGAAGAAAATTATACGTATATTTCAAGAAGCTAAATATATTCTATAACTAACCCTTTTGGTTTAAGGCCTTGCCCACTTAAACTATTGTGGATCATGCCTTGTCAGACCCCAGCCTTGGGTGCCTCTCATCAAGGCTCCCAATTTTGCTCCTCTTCTTGTACTGCTAAATGAAAGTGGAGAAAGTCACAAAATTCCAAAACTCATTGAGTAACTGACTGCCTACTGACTGCATAGGCAGGTCCCACTGAGAAAATTAATCAGTATCTTTTGTTGTCTAGGTCAGGGTAAAAAGTTGACAGTAGTCTTGGAACTATGGTCATGTCACAAGGACTAATATAAGCTCCATATTCTATTGATTCCCACTACCCTCAAAATTTTCATAGATCTCTAAGAAAAAAGGAATTTTCCCGGGAGAAAACCCACCTTGGATGTCCTGTTAGAAGGCTTCTCAGGCAGGAATAGGGCTCCAGCTAGAATCTAGACTCTGAGCAGAGACTTCTCAAACTGAGCCTGAACTGGTCTTTTATATTCCTTTTCCTCTCAAGGTTCTACTTCCCTTTTGCATTTGCATAAAGAAGTTGTGAATTCTAACCTGTCAGGAGCAGTCCAGTACAAACATATTTAACTCTGAAAGTGTTTTGAGTCTATCACTCCTCAGAAACAATGAAGAGAGAGTTTACTTATTGGATAAATTAATCACACCAGTCTGCTAAGCACCTACTAAGTTTAAATAAAGGAAGACTCCAATATTCTTAGAAAGTAACAGTTTCTAGTGAAACTCTTACAAAAGGATTCCAGTGTCTGAGTAAGCCAACCAAAGCCCAAGTTACATTTTTTCTGATCTTTGTAGTATTATCTACCAGGAGGGATTCAAAGCTGACTCAAGAGCTCCAGGCTCTGGATCAGGGAAGTCAAATGGGCAGCCATGGGATCAAGATTCAGCTACTTGGTTCTTGATCCCATGGCTGCCTTTGTGACTTCCCTATCCCAGGGTCTCAGGCTCCTGAGGAGGCTTTGACTCCCTCCTTGTAGATAATGATGCAAAGATCAGAAAAAGTGGAGGTGGACTTTGGTTGATTTACTCAGAGGAGTTGATAGACTCAAAAAACTTTCAGAGTTAAATAGTAGTTTTTGTACTGACTGCTCCTGATAGGTTAGAATTTATAACTTCTTTATGTAAATGGAAAAGGGGAGTAGAACCTATGAAGGGACCATCTCATGTAAGAAAAATATATTAATAAAAATTTACTTAAAAAAAACAATTATTTTGTAAATAGCATTGTTTATTATTTATCCTGGTAGGAGGTCAACAGTTGTCATATAATGCACACATATTGACACTTTTTCAATGTATCCATCTTAAATTAATTTTTATTTTTCTCTAAAAATATACAATATGTCATATAGGAAGGTCCTCTGGGAGGGAGAGGAGAGAGGATATTTGGAATATCTGGTTATAATAAAAAAAAGAAAATATAATTTTATTTTATTTTATTTTTTGTCTTTATTAATTTGTTTGTTTACTTTGAGTTCACAAGATTCTGTTCCCTAGTTCTTTGAGTTTCAAATTTTCTCCCCCTAGCTCCCCTTCCCTCCCCCACCATGGTGGCATACAGTCAGGTATAGGATCTGCAGATACTTTCACATTAGACATTGGTCAGGTCTTAAAGAAGGATTTTATCAGAAGGAATGAACAACAGGAAAGAGGGAACCAAACCAAACAAGAGAAAGAAATAGAGCAGGTAATTCATTTCAATCTGCATTCAAACTCTGTTTTTTTCTGGTTCTTTCTCTGAATGTAGACATCTCTCTCCACCATGAGTTTTTTGGAGTTTACTTATAGCCCTGCATTTCTGAGAAGAGTCTGGTCAAAGTTGGTCTCACACATACATTGTATCTGTAATTGTGTACAAATTTTTCCTGTTTCTGTTCTTCTCACTCAGTATCAGTTCATATAAACCTCTCCAGGTAGATATGAAGTCCATTGGCTCTTCATATCTTATGGTGTAATAATATTCCATTACATTAATATACCATAACTTGTTTAGCCAATTGATTGGTATCCCCTTGATTTCCATTTCTTTGCCACCACAGAAAGAGCTGCTATAAATATTTTTGTATATATGGGTCTTCCTCCCACTTCTATTATTTCTTTGGGATATAACCCTAGAAGTGGTATTACTGGGTCAAAGCATATGAAATTACTTATAGCCCTTTGGGCATAGTTCCAGATTGCTCTCTAGAATGGTTGGATCAGTTCACAACTCCACCAGCAATGTATTCGTGTTCCAATTTTTCCACATCCTCTCCAACATTTGTCAGAAAATATCTATAATTTTTAAAAAATATTTATTTTTTTAGTTTACAACACAATTTACATATAAAGATTGATACTATAATCAAACTGTTAGAGCAAGGAATAGTTTACCTGTCAGATATATGGAGAAGGGAAGAATTTGTTGACCAGCAAAGAGATAGAGAATATCATGAAATGCAAAATGGACGATTTTGATTACATTAAATGGAAAAAAAATATTTTGTTTATTTGCACAAAGCCAGAGCAAACAAAATTAGGAGGGAAGCAGAAAACTGGGAGAGTTTTTATATCCAGTTTCTCTGATAAAGACCTACTTATAAAATACATAGAGAACTGAGTCAAATTAATAAAAATTCAAGTCATGGGTCTGGAGTGGGCGCTTGGTCCTGGGGTCGCTACAGGCTCTGGGGCAGGGAGCCTGGCCCGGCTGGCTGTGGGGATCCGGGCCCACCGTGCTTCGACGGTTGCAGGGCACGGCAGTGGTGTGGGCCTGGCTTCTTGAGCTCCGTGGAGGAGGAGCCACTGGGGGGGGGGGGGGACGGAAGGTGGGGCTGGAGCCCGAGCTACGGCTCGCCACCGCTAAGAGTGCGACCACTGGGATGCGGCTATTCATGGCTTCCGGGAGACACAGAGAAATCACACTGGTCAGAAGCCAGGTCATTCTGCAGCGAGTTCCGGTAACTACCTTCCCCCCAGCTCTGGCCCAGCTTCCAATGGTTCATGTCCTGGATCTCCACCAAAATACCTACATCAAACCCCATGTGGATAGCATCGAGTTCTGTGGAGGCATCATTGCAGGCCTCTCCTTGCTCTCCCCCAGTGTCATGCGACTAGTTGACACCCAAGATCCTCAAGAATGGCTGGAGTTGCTACTGGAACCTGGGTCCCTCTATATCCTCAGGGGACCTGGCCGATATGACTTCTCCCAATGATCCTTCGAGATGAAGAGTCCTTCTTTGGGGAGCTCCTGGTCCCACAGGGCCAACGAATTTCTGTTATTTCCTGTTCCCTCCCTGAGGGGGGACCAGGCCCTTCCTCTAGATGACCTCAAGTTCTTCAGCCACAAGGCCTCTCAGGGAGTCCAAGGGCTTGTGCCCAGAGTTTTGTATAAAGTATTTATGAATAAAATTAGAGAAATGGTTAAAAAAAAAAGAATTCAAGTCATTCCCCAAATGATAAATGGTCAAAGGATATGAGCAGGCAGGTTTCAGAGGAAGAAATTAAAACTAACTATAGTCATATGAAAAAATTCTTTAAATTACTATTGATTAAAGATATTCAAATCAATACAAATCTTATGTACCGCATCAAACCGATCAGATTGTCTAACATGAAAAAGCAGGAAAATTGTAAAGACTGGAATAGATGTGGGAAAATTGAAACACTAATGGATGGTTGGAATTGTGAACTAATCCACCCATATTGGGGAGCACTTTGGAATTATTCCCAAAGGGCTATAAAAATGTGCATACCCTTTGACCCAGCAATACCACTTTTAGGGCTGTATCCCAAAGAGATAATGCAAATGGGAAAAGGACTCAGATGTACAAAAATGTTTATAGCAGCTCTTTTTGTTATGGCCAAGAACTAGAAATGAAGGGATGCCCATCAATTCGAGAATGACTAAACAATTTGTAGTATATGAAGGTAATGGAATAATACCGTGCTCTACCAAATTACAAGCAGGTGGACTTCAGAAAACCTGGAAAGACTTATTTGAACTGATGTTAAGTGAAGGGAGAAGAAACAGAAGAACATTGTACACAGTACAACCACATTATATGATGACTGACTTTGATAGACTTGGCTCTTCTCTGCAATGTATGGTTTTAAGACAACTCCAAAAGGCTCATTATAAAAAAAAATGTTATCCAGACACAGAGAATTATGGAGTCTTAATGCAGATGGAAGCATATTATTTGCTCTTTTTTTGTCTTTTCTTTGTTCTTTTTTGTGCTTCATTCCTTTGGTTATAATTGTTCTTTACAATATGACTAAACTCTATATTAGAATGCACACTAACTTGGGAATGGGGCAGGAGGAGGCAGAGGAAATGTAAAATCAATACTTGTGGAACTGAATGTTAAAAACTAAAAAAATTTTTTTTGATATTTTCTGTTCCTAATATTGCCACACTTATTCCAAGCAGCTCTTCTCCTCTTCCTCCCTGAGGTCCTTCCTAAAAGACAAATAGTATTTATTGAGAAAAATAAAAATTCATTTCAACCGATTGATACATTGAAAAAGTGTTAAAATGTGTGGATTATATAGCAATGGTTGACCTTCCACCACGAGAAATAATAAAACTATTTACAAGAGTGGAAATCTTTTCTCAACAAATTTTTTATTAATATTTTTCCCCATCTGATGGCCCCTTCAAAAGTTAGTTGGTTTTTGATCCCATGGCTGCCTTTGTGACTTCCCTGTCCCAGGGACTCAGGCTCCTGAAGAGGCTTTGACTGCCTCCTTGTAGATAATGCTACAAAGATTAGAAAGAGTGGAGGTGGGCTTTGGTTGATTTACTCAGACACTGGAATCCTTTTGTAGGTCCTTCAATAGTAGGTGTGATCATTTGACTATAAGTTCTGTTCACTGCAAAGAATGTTGGAGACTCACTTTGTCTAAGTACCTCACATTTAGTGGGTACTTAGAAGACTGATATGATTAATTCATCTAATGAGTAAACTCTCTTTTCATTGTTTCTGAGGAGTGATACACTCAAAGGGCTTCCAAGAGTTAAATGTTAATTAAATGAGGTATTAAGCAGAGAGCTGAGAGGGTAACCAAGAACTAAGGGGTGGTGATTGGTGAGGTGCAACAAAAAGATTTTTCTGCTGGACCACACCTTACAGGTTAGAATTCACACTTTCTTTATGTAAATGGAAAGGGGAGGAGAACCTGGAGAGGGAAAAGGAATATAAAAGATCAATACAGGTTCAGTTTGAGAAGTCTCTGCTCAGAGTCTAGATTCTAGTTGGAGCTCTGTTCCTGCCTGAGAAGCCTTCTAATAGGACATCCAAGGTAGCTTTTCCCCTGGGAAAGTGACTTTTTTCCTTAGAGATCTATAAAAATGGAGAGCTCACTTTTTGAGAGAAGTGGGAATCAATGGAACATGGGGTTTATATTAGTCCTTGTTACATGGTCAGAGTTCCAAGACCATGGACAAATTTTTACCCTGACCTAGTAACTGAAAGACACAAGTGATCCTGAACTTATTGCTTTTCTTAGTGGGACCTACCTATGTACTCAGTGGCTAGTCAGTTACTCAAGAAGTTTTATAACTTTCTCCTTCATTTACCAGTAAAGGAGCAAGATTGGGAGCCTTGATGAGAGACATCCATGATAGGGGACTGACAAGGCATGATCTACAATAGCCTAAGGGGGCAAGGCCTTACACCAAAAGGCTTAGCTATTGAATGTACTTAGTTTCCTTTTGACAATTTAAAAAAATATTTATTTTATTCTAAATTTAATAAATAAAACAAGCATTTTCATTACAAAGAGGAAGAGAAAAAAGAGGATTGCAGAATGGCAGATATGTTAGGTACAACTTGATATTTCTTTCAAATATACCACAAAGTCATCTTATGTAACTTTTTTTCTATTATGCCTCCACCTGAATATTCAGGCAGCTGCTATCAGGCACAAATCCGTATGTTTATGTATGTGTGCTTATGTATGTATATATGTATATGTGGCTGCTTATACTTATGAATCTACACTGCTTCTAATGATTGGTTTCAGTAAATTCATAAGTAGGCAAGGCTTAAAGAGCACAGTATTTTTAACTGCCAAAGGGATTTTGGGAATGGTGGAGGGAGGAAAGACACTTCCTCTAACACCTTTTATATTGAGAACTATCTTAATTGCTTTAAAGCAACACAGAAGAAAAAACAATGCAGAAGGAAAATGTACTGAAGGACTTTTCTTTTTAGTGAATAAAAAAATGTGACAGTAATTAAAAAATAATGATGAATGCATTAATTCCTTTCCACCATGATTTTGTCTACAGTTTTTCCCCATTAGATAGAATTTTATTTTTTCCAAATAAATTTAAAGACGATTTTTAACATTTTTAAATATAAAATTGCATTCTCATTTTTCTCCATCCCTCCTTTCTATCATCCATAAAATGGTAAGGCATTTGATATGTTTTATATATGTGATCATGTAAAATATACATTGATATTAGTTTCACATAATTTTAATGACATTTTGAGACAACTTCCCTCTCACTCCTCCTGAAATTGTCCATGCTCTATTTTTTCCCTTTTACAGTCCAGTTCCTGCAAAAAGGAATACATAGTGATTACTTTTGCTTTCTCTACCTGGAAGATGGAAACTCTGTTTGAGCTAACACCTAGAGAATTTGCAGAAAGAAGTGAACAAGGTTTGGAAATGGGAGGGGCAGAACAATTGCACACAGAAAGTGAATCAAGAAGTCAAAGTAAATATATTCAGGTTCTACTCTGGCCCAATATCTTGCCATATCATCTTCCAGTGACCCAACCAGCAGTTAATATCAGTGTAGTCTCATGAAGAATTCATGGACCTTCCATTTCCAGCCCAATTTGTTCCAGTAGAATTTGGAGATTTCGGAGATGTCTATGTGTATCCCACATTTCCACCTGCATGCCAGACTGCTGAAGATCATGAAAGTGAAGGCAAGGGGAAGGATGATAATGCTGGCAAAATCAATGATGAAGTTCCCCCGACAATGATGACAGTCAACATGAGGGTGCTGTTGATGCCCAGGCCCACTTTGCTGTTTCAGCCAATCAAAATGTCTTTGAAATCAACCCCTTCTATGTGTAGCTGCAAATGGTGGAGACGTAGATATTTACTCCAGCATCAGGCACTTCACTTTGAAGATTTGAGAAGGTGAACTTGAACCCAGCTTATTTGGTTGATACACTTAAGGCCTGAATGGAAGATGAGTCATCTGTGATTTTCACCTTTGGAAATAACCAATAGCCTGTCTACCCTGTGGTCAGCAAGTCACCACGTCCAGAAACTCTCCTTAGAAGTTACCACCACCTGTGCCAACTTCTTCACTTTGCTGTCCAGTGACTGATAACTACCTGGATGTTAGGGCAATGCAGCAATACCCTCTATTCAACACCAACACTATGAAACTCAGTCATTAAGGTATATCTTTGATACCTGTAGGAATTATAGACTTGAACAAGCAGGTAGAGCAGCACCAACTGCCCACCCCACTGCCATGTTTCCTGTCTGCTTTAAAGTACATAGAGTACTGCCTTCTTAAGACTGAACAACTTCCTCCATGAGCAACTCAGCACACTACAAGGTCCATGAAATGCTTCAGCAAGAGATTGTAAAAGACAAAGACAAAAACAAAAACAAAAAAGAACCAAAAAAACCACCTACTTCTATATCTGCCTTTCCATTAAGTTTGGAGCAACCTGAAGCAGCACCTCTTCTCTGGCTCCTTTTATCACTCAGGTATCTTTATAGAGGAGGAATTCTGTAGGGCACCATGTCCAATTCCATATAAACAAGGTTTTTTAGATACATTTTTGAATGGATCTGAAAAAGAGATGTGAGAAGATACCTCAACCCAATTTTGCTGCTGAAATTGGAGGCCAATGGAAGTGGGACATTACATACATTCACAGCCTTTTTGCTGTATTAAACACTTGATAATTTTTTTTCTTTTTCCATTTTTTCCCCTCCATGATGTGTCATTTATGTGGAACGTCTAAGTGTGTGGAGGAGGTATACTGGGATAAATTCTGATGATAAAAATAAATGAAATAAAATATGCTTTAAAGAAGGCTATCATCCTTGTAAATAGCATGATTGAATTTTGTTCTATTTATCTTGAAATGATGGTCAAGTTCAACTGAACTATTTCATTTGGAGTGCAGTGTGTCAGAGGAAAATTATTCCATAACCCACTTCTCAGGTACAGACACTGATGCTCTGGGAGTAAGTCTCCAGTGGCTGAACCCCTAGGGACTATGACAACTTACTTCCAACTCATTCCTCAATGTCTACCATACTTTCACTCTGGTATACCTTTCGAATTTGCATGATAATCAAAGCACAGCTGTCACTGATCAAAACACACTATTTATCTGCCGCTCACCAGGGATTGCTAGCTCCCTTATTAACATCACCCTCCCTCAACCTAATTTCTCCCAATGTCCCTTTCTGTCCACTATTCCACTGTAATCTCTGGAACATCTGCTCTATAGACAACAAACTCCCTTTTACCTTAAGCCTTCTTCCTCCTCATTCAGTTTTCTTGCACTAGCAGGGACATGTCTTTGAGTTTAACTCAGTCCATTTCTGAGTCAATCAAGATTATGGTAGATAACACTCCCCTGCAGAGCAGTTTCCTGTTTTCCTCAATTCAGATCCTGGGTGATTATTTTTCTCTTTTTCCCATTGTTCTTCTGATACTAGGGGTCTTCCACATAAATACTATATTGATACTTCCTGAAACACCCTGAACTCTAAGGTCTTTAAATTACTCATTTTCCATGACCTACTTCTCCATAACAACTCAGCTACACTCAGAAGTGGTCATAACCTTATTTTTTTTTCCATCTGCAAGTGTTCTGCTACACATTCAAAGACTCAAATTCTTTTATCTGAATATAATATGTTATTATTCCACTTTTCTTACTGCTCTGCAATATCATCACCATGCTCTTCAAACCCTCAAACCTTCATTTCTTTCCCAGGCCATTACCCCATGCACTGGCTAAAATCCTCTTCCTTACCTAACTTGAACCCTTAGTGAACCAGTTCCATTCTTGACAATCCTCTTCTATTGGTTTCGTTGCCCTCTTATCCTGCCCCAGATTTTGTCTGCCAAGATCCAGTCACGGGCTCCTGCCATTACCACCATCTCCTGCCATCATTCTTCCTCATAATGCTGAATGAAAGTGGATAAAATCATGAAACTGCATTGACCAGGTACAACTCAAAATTGTTACACAATCTCACTTGCATCCTCTCAAGACAATTCTTGAATATCTGTCTATTTGATTCACATTTGCCACAGTGGCTCTTCCAAACCTTTTCATCCATCCTCCTCAGATCTCCCATTTTTAACCTTGGAACATATTTTTGCTGAAAAAAAAAAGTCTCTTCACTAAGAGTTCTGTCTTATATGATATCATCCCTCCTTATTTTCATGAGTAAACTCCTTGAGAAAGCCATCTAAAATCAATCATGACTCCACATCATTGCCTGTCACTCTGATCCTAACTCTCAGTCATTGGGCTTCTACATCATCATTGTATAGGACCCACTTTCTACAAAGTTAACAAAGTAATTTGGTAATTAGAATTTCATGACATTGCTCTCTCCCCATTCTCTTCCAACCTGTCTGACCTCTCCTCAGTGTCACTTGTTCTCCTCCAACCTGTCTGACCACTCTTCAGTGTCACTTTCTGGATCATCAGCTGTAGATGTCCAGAGATGCTCTGACCTAAGGCCTCTCCTCTTCTCCCTCCATGTTATTTGGTGAGCTCATGAATTCCCATGAATTCAATTATCATCTTTAGGCTGAGGATTTAGAGATGTGTTCATACCTGCACTAACCACTTACACAACCTCTAGTCAAAATGTAGAGAAGGAAATGGAAAAAAGAGTGTCAGGTACTATACTAAATGCTTTTGCAAATATTATATCATTTAATCTCTGTAGTAAGCCGGTAAGGTAGGTGTTATTATTTTCTTTTTTCCCCCACAATTTATTTATTTTTAGATTTCAACTTTCATTTCCACACTATTTTGAGTTACAAATTTTCTCCCCATCTTTCCCCTATCCCCCCACCCCTAGATAGTGAGCCTAATACCGTTCCCCCAATAAGTTCTATCTTATATCCTCACCCTCCCAGCCCCATAACTTTCTAGAAGGGCAAGATGGATTTCTATCCCATGGTGCCTGTATATCTTATTTGCCAGTGTCATGTAAAACACAATTTTAAAAAATATTTTTTGATTTCCAGATTCTTTCCCTTCTTCCCTCTTCACCTATCCCCACTGGGAAGACAAGCAATTCAATATAGGTTCTACATGTATAGTTACATAAAAAATGTTTCCATAGTAGTTATATTGTGAAAGATTAGCAATATTTCCCTCCATCCTTTCCCACCCCCCACTTATTCTAATTTCAACTTTGACGCTGTCCCTTTTCAAAAGTGTTTGCTTCTAATTACCCTCTCTCCCAGTCTGCCTTCCCTTCTATCATCCTCCCTCTTATCCCCTTCCCCCCTACTTTCCCGTAGGGTAAGATACCCAGTTGAGTGTGTATGGTATTCCCCCCTTAAGCCAAATTCAATGAGTAAGGTTTACCTACTCCCTTTCACCTTCCTGCTTTTCCCCTCCATTTTAACAGTTTTCTCTTGCCTCTTTTATATGAGATAATTTACCCTATTCTGTCTCTCCCTTCCTCTCTCACCTCTTAATTTATTTTTTAGATACCACCCTTTCATATCCAATTGAACCTGTGACCTCTGTCTATGTATACATGTACACACTTATAAACTTACTCCCCTATATATTTATACACACATATACTATCCTATACATATACATATATATGTATATATATATAAACATACACACATACATATATATCCCCTCAAACTGTCCTCATACTGAGAGAAGTCTCATGAATTACAGTTACTGCTTTTCCATGTAGGAATGTAAATTGTTCAACTTTAATAAGTTCCTTCTGATTTCTTTTTCCTGTTACCTTCTCATGCTTCTCTTGCTTCTTATATTTGAAATTCAAATTATCTGTTTACTTCCAGTGTTTTTCTTCAAGAATGCTTAAAAGTCCTCTATTTCATTGAATGACTATAGTTTCCCCTGAAGCCCATATTTTCCCCTGAAGCATTATAATCAGTTTTGCTGAGTAGGTGATTCTTGGTTTTAATCCTAGCTCCTTTGACTTCCAGACTATATTCCAAGCCCTTCTATCACATAATGTAGAAGCCGCTAGATCTTCAGTTATCCTGATTGTATTTCCATAATACTCAAATTGTTTCTTCATAACTGCTTGCAGTATTTTTTCCTTGACCTTGGAACTTTGGAATTTGACTATAATAATCCTTGGAGCTTTCTTCTGGGCATCTTTTTTAGGAGGCAATCAGTGAATTTTTTCAATTTCAATTTTGCCCTCTGGTTCTAGAATATTAGGTCAATTTTCCTCGAGAATTTCTTGAAGAATGATATCTAGGCTCTTTTTTTCATCATGGCTTTCAGGTAGTCCAGTAATTTTTAAATTATCTTTTCTGGATCTATTTCCCAGGTCAGTGGTTTTTCTAATGAGATATTTCACATTGACTTCTATTTTTTCATTTGTTTGGATCTGTTTTATAGTATCTTGATTTCTAATAAAGTCATTAGCTTCCATTTGCTCCAATCTAATTTTGAAGGAATTATTCTCTTCAGTGAGTTTCTGAAATTTCTTTTCTATCTGGGAAATTTGACTTTTTCAGGCATTCTTCTCCTTATTGGCTTTTTGGCCCTCTTTTGCATTTGAGTTAGTCTATTTTTTCAGGTGTTATTTTCTTCAGTCAGGCTATTGACTCACTTTTCATAATTTTCCTGCATCATTCTCATTTCTCTTCCCAATTTTTCCTCCACTTCTCTTATTTGATTTTCAAAATCCTTCTTGAGTTCCTCCATGGCCTGTGATTAGTACATATTTTTCTTGGAATCTTTTGATGCAGGAGTTTTGACTTTGTGGTCTTCTTCTGGTTCCATGATTTGATCCTTTTTGTCCCCTCAAATTGATTCCATAGTATGAGTGCACTTCCTCTGTTTACTCATCTTGCCAGCCAATTACTTGTTTTTTGAGCTCTTTGCCATGGTAGAACTCTGCTTCCATATTGGAGAGAGCTGTGTCCCAAAATGCTTGGGTTTTCACAGTTCTTGTCAGAGTTATGAGGAGGGGGCCATCTCTATAGCCACCACAAACTCTGGCACACTGGTATTCCTCACCCCAGGACCACCACCCAAGACTGTGACCCAGATCCAAGCAGGTCAAAGCAAGAGTGATTACCCTCTGAATGGTTGCTTGGTCCCCCTATGATTTGCAGGCCAGAAGATCTAGTGGCAGCCATGCAGCAGCAGATGAAGCTGCCGAGCCTCTGTCTCCCCTGCTGCCCTAGGGGTAGAGGCTGGACCGTGCTTTTCTCTCACCCAGCTCCAGTAGAGTTCCCCCATTGAACTCTGACTTTCTCTTTGGCATTTATGGGTTGAGAAGTCTGGAAACTGCCACAGGTGGCAGTGATTCACTCTCTCATAGTCTGTTCCAGCCAGTCTGGGGTATGATTGGCTCAGGCAGAACTGTGCTAAGCTCACAATCTGGTGAGATAGCCCCTTCCTTTGAGCTTTCCAGGCTACCTTCAGTGAGAGATTTGTTTCTCTCTGTCACTTTGTGAGTTCTGTACTTCTAAAATTTATATATATATATATATATATATATATATATATATATATATATATATATATATATATATATGTATGTATGTATATATATATATAAATAAATTTATTTATTTATTTATTTACTGGTATTGGAGGTTGGAGCAGGGGCTCAAGCTAGTTCTTGCTTTTATTCTGTCATCTTGGCTCCACCCCCTCTATAATTTTCTTTTACCTTATAATGGAGGAAATTAAGACAAACAGAAGTTTTGACTTGCCCAGGACAATGGAGATAGTAAGTATCAGGGGCTGAATTCGAAGCTCAGTCTTTCCCAACACCAGGGAAAGTTCTCTACCCATTTCACTTCCTAGCTAACTCTAGGCAAAAAGCAAGGATCAGGTCAATTGACTTCTTGCTTTACTGGTAGAGAATTCTTTCCTTCTTGTCTCTCTCTCTGTGTGTAAAACAATCTATTTATTTTTAAATTATTTTTTGGTTTTCAACATTCACTTCCACAAATTTTGAGTTCCAAATTTTTATCCCATCTCTCCCCTTCCCCCACCCCAAGATAGAATGCATTCTGATTATCCCTTCCTCCAGTTTAACCTTCCATCACATACCCCTTCTCTTTTATCCCCTTCCCTCTTCCTTTCTTGTAGGGTAAGATAGATTTCTATGCCCATTGCTTGTATATAATGTTTCCTATTTACATGGAAAAACAATTTTCAGTTTTCATTTTTAAAACTCTGAGTTCCAAATTCTTTCCCTTCTTCCCTCCTCACACACACTCATTGAGAAGGCAAACAATTTGAAATAGGCTATACATGTGTACTTATGCAAAACACTTCCATAATAGTCATGTTGTGAAAGACTAACTATATTTCCCTCCATCCTATCCCCCCACCCTTATTCTATTCTATCCTTTGTCCCAGTTCCTTTTAAAAAGTGTTTGCTTCTGAATGACACCTCCCCCAATTTGTCCTCCCTTCTATCATCCCCCTCCCCCTCTTTTATCTCCTTCCCCCCTACTTTCTTGTAGTGTATACATGTGTTTAACATACACATATCTCCACTGGTTACATATGTAACCAGTTCAAAAGTCTGCTATGATTCCTCTTTCTTATTTACCTTTTCATACTTCTTTTTACTCTTGTATTTGTAAATTAAATTTTCTATTCACTTCAGCTCTTTTCATCAAGAATGCCTGAAAGTCCTCTATTTCAATGAATTTCCAATTTTTGTCCTGAAGGATTAAATTTGGTTTTTGCTGATAGCTGAATCTTGGTTTTATTCCTATTCCCTTTGCCATCCAGAATATCCCATGCCAAGTCCTCTTGTCCCTTAATGTAGAAGCTACTAAATCTTGTGTTACCTTGATTGTTTTTCCACAATATTTGAATTGTTTCTTTCTAGTTACATGCAGTATTTTCCCCCTGACCTGGGAACTGTAGAATTTCATTATAGTATTTCAATGAGTTTTCCTTTTGGTATCACTTTCAGGAGGTGATGGGTGGATTCTTTCATTTTCTATTTGCCATACTTCCTTATCTATAAAATAAGCTGGAGAAGGAAGTGGAAAATCACTAAAATATCTTTGACAAGGAAAGTTCAAAATAGGGTCATTTTGAAGATTAACTGAAATCATCAAACTATAACAATAACAAATTCTGGCTTTCACTCACTCTTCCAATGATTCAAGACCCCCAATTGTCATTTATGAAAACACTTTGTTCAGTCACCACTGACACATGACTACTTCCTTAACTACCTATAGCACTAGGAAGAAGGTGCTACTTTCATCTCCATTTTACACTCACAGGAAATGAGGCACATAGAGGTTAAGGGATAGGGTCAAGGTCATACAACTAGTAAATACTTGAGGTCTTGGATAATAGTATTCTTTCTCTTTCTGAGACTTCGTACTCCAAATAAATATGTGGCTGCAACTGCAAATCACTTGAACGGGCACATCCAAAATGGACTCATAAAACCTCATAACTTTAAATGTTCTTTTCTTTTTTTTTCTTTTTTGGAGGGCAACTGGGGTTAAATAACTTGCCCAAGGTCACATGGCTAGTTTTTTGTGTTAAGTATCTGAGGCTGGATTTGAATTCAAGGCCTCCTGAATTCAGGGCCAGTGCTCTATTCACTTCGCCACCTAGCCGCCCTAATGTTCTCCTTTTCTAAAGGTGTTTTAACTCCATTATCAATCTTATCCTAGAATTCAAGTCAACAGAACTGGCACAAATATGAATGACCATTCATATTTTAAAATATTACCTGGCACAGAGAAAATGACAAGCAAAAATTATCGACAAGGATACTGGTCTTTTAAAAATAAATTTTATTGCTGTCTTTTATATTTTTTCCATTACTAGGATTTCTTCTAGGATTCTTCCCCTGTCCTATAGAAGACAATCATTCCATATAACAAATATTTATTGCAGTGGGAAAGAAAATGGAAAGGAGAAAATATCAAATTGATCAATGCTTTGAAAATATCTGGAAAAATATTCCATATACCACACCAATTACACATTTTTAGTCTTTCCATCTATCACAAGATACCTTTGAGAGTTGATGTCTATAACTGGACCAGTGGGTTATATTAGATAACTTTGGGAATTAATATAGGGTAATTCTGTGGCTACAAGATATTCTTGTTTTTTTGCAAGACTATTTCTTCAGAGGCAGCTTGTTCTTGGGATTGGGAAAGATAGTTTGTTTTACTTTGCCCCACCATGAATAATTGTGGAGAAAGTTTTGTCTAACTGGGGCCCACTCATGAATTATTGCTAGGAATAGTGTCCTTGGGTTAGGGAGAAAACCGACAGGAATAGTGTTTTGAAGCTAGGAAGAAATGTGATCTTGGATTTGGTGTCCAAACTCAAGCACTCCAGCACCCCATCAGGACTGACTTTCTTACTCCCTAGGAGGAGATGTAATTGTGAGGAAACTTGGTCCAAGTCAGTGACTCATTTACTATGGGAGGTGCTGATAGCCCTTGCCTGGTCTGGCCTATATTAATACTATTTCTTCAGTTCTATTATTTCAGTTGGGTCAGCAATCACAGCAAGGATGGAAAAGATCCTTCTTGAACCTTCAAAGGGGGAAGGAGCTCAGGGCAGTTGAGAAGCTTTAAGATTAGATGCAGCTATTTGGAACTGTGCCCAAAGGGCTATAAAATGTGCATACCCTTTTGACCCACAATACCACTTCTAGGGCAATATCCCTAAGAGATATACAAGTGGGAAAAGAATCTCTATATACAAAAATATTTATAGCACCTCTTTTTGTGGTGTCAAAGAACTGGAAATCAAGGAGATGCCCATCAATTGGGGAATGGTTAAACAAGTTGTGGTATATCAATGTAATGGAATACTATTGTGTATTAAAAAATGAGGAGCAGCTCTCCTGCTGCAGCATGCAACTCCTTCAAACCTCTGCCAAGCTCGAGCAGAGGCCATTTTTGTCCACACTTCTGCCACCACTACCATCCTAAAGTCCTGGAGCCCCACTGAGCCAGGGTGGCCAAGGGCAAGGGTCAGGGTGAGTCTGAGCAGCTGCTGGACCTGGCGTCCTTCGGCAGGGACCTCCTTCCTGGTGGGCGGTGTTGTGGCCACAGTTTCCAAGATGGCCAATGTCCCATTCTGTCCAATATTCCATTGTACTATGGAATATCTGCTCCATAAGCAATAAACTTACTTTTACCTTAAACACTCTTCCTCCTCATTCAGTTTTCTTGCACTTGCGGGGACATATCTTTGAGTTTCACTCAATCTATTTCTATCAGGCAAGCAAGATTCTGAGAGTTAATGTTCAGTCCTTTCCAGAGTAGTTTCTTTCTTTCCTCAATTCAGTTCCTGGTTCTTTAATTTTCTCTTTTCCCAACTTTTCTTCTGATACTAGGGGCTTTCCACATAAATATTTTATTGATGCTTCCTTAAACACCCTGACCTCTCAGGACTTTAACTTACTAATTTCCCATGATCTACTTCTCCATAACAACTCAGCTACCCTCAAAAGTGGCCATACCCCTAATATTTTTCCATCTATTAGTGTTCTGCTTCATGTTCAATAACTCTAAAATTCTATTTGAATATAACATGTTCTAATTGTGCTTTTCTTATTGCTTTGCAATATCATCACCATGGTCTTCAAACCCTCAAATCTTAATTTTTTTCCCAGGCCATTGCCCCATGCACTGGCTATAACTTGCCCAACTTGAACCCTGAGTGATCCAGTTCTGTTCATGACTTTCCTCTTCTATTGGTTTCCTTGATGCCTTATCCTGCCTCAAGATTTGTCTGCCAAGCCTCAACCATGATGACTCCTGCCATTTCCACCATCTCTTGCCATTATTCTTTCTCATCATGTTGGGAAATGAATGTGAAGAAAATCACAAAACTGTATTGATCATAACTGTTACATAATCTCACTTCTACCCTCTCAAGACAATCTTTTTATATTTCTCTATTTGATTCCCATTTGCCACAGTGCTCTTCCAAATCTTTTCATCCATCCTCAGATCTCCCATTTTTCTCCAGTCACCTCAGTCAAGAACATTGACACATACTTCACTGAAAAAAAAATGAGTCTATTCACTAAGACTTCCATCACAAAATATGTTGTCATCCCTCCTTATTGTCATAACTAAACTCTTTCAGAAAGCCATCTACAATCTATCATGCCTCCACATCATTGCCTGTCACTCTCTTTTAAACTCTCAGTCACCAGCTCCCTATAGCATCATTCTAAAAGTTAAAGCTTTCTCTGTGGAATTTCATGATGATGCTTTCTCCTTGTTCTCTTCCTACCTGTCTGGCTACTCCTCAGTCTCACTTTCTGGATCTTCAGCTGTAGATATCCAAAGATGCTCTGATCAGAGCCCTCTCCTCTTCTCCCTCCATGTTATTTTACTTGGTGAGCTCATGAGTTCCCATGGATTCAATTACCATCTTTAGGCTGAGGATTTAGAGATGCATCCATTCCAGCACTAACCTCTTACACAACTTCCAGTCTTGATGTGGAGAAGGGCATGGAAAAAACAGTAGTTCTAGGCACTGTACTAAGTGCTTTTGAAAATATTTAACATTTAATCTCTGCAATAACCTGGGAAGAAAGGTGCTATTATGTACTTTTTCCTGATAATGGAGGCAACTAAGGTAAAAAGAAGTTTTGACTTGCTCAGGACCACAGAGCTAGTAAGTGTCAGGGGTTGAATTGGAAACTCAGCTTTTCCCAATGCCAGGGAAAGTACTCTACACATTTAACTACCTAGCATATTCTAGGCAGAAAGCGACAGTTAGATCACTTCATTTCTTCACTGGTAGAGAATTCTTTCCCTCTTATTGCTCTCTGTGTGTGTAAAACTATTTTTATTTATGTTTATTTGTTTTCAACATTCACCTCCACAAGATTGAGTTCCAAATTTTCCCCCCATCTCTTCCCTTCCCCCAATCCAAGATGGCATGCATTCTGCTTATCCATTCCCCCAGTGTACCCTCCCTTCTATCACACAACCCTTCTCTCTTATCCCCTTCCCCCTACTTTCTTGTAGGTTAACAAAGATTTCTATACCCCATTTCCTCTATATCTTATTTCCCAGTTGCATGAAAAAACAATTTTCAGCCTTTGTTTTTTAAAACTTTGAGTTCAAATTCTCTCCCTTCTTCCCTCCCCATCCTCCCTCAATGAGAAAGCAAGCAATTTGATATAGGCTATACATGAGGACTTATACAAAACACTTCCATAATAGTCATGTTGTGAAAGACTAGCTTTATTTCCCTCCATCCTATTCCAATCCCCATTTATTCTATAGTCTACTTTGACCCTGTTCCTTTTCAAAAATGTTTCCTTCTGACTACCCCTCCCCCAATCTGACGTCTCTTCTATCATCCCCCTCCCCCTCTTTTACCCCTTTCCCCCCTACTTTCCTCTAGGATATATATATATATAACATATATGTAACTATGGAACCAGTTCAAGCTTAATAAGTCCCTTACGGTTTCTTTCTTATTTACCTTTTCATGCATCTCTTGATTCTTATATTTGAAAAGCAAAATTTCTGTTCTGCTCTGGTCTTTTCATCAAGAATGCCTGAAAGTCCTCTATTTCATTGAATTTCTCTCTCTCTCTCTCTTTTTTTTTTTTTGCGCTGAAAGAGTACAATCAGTTTTGCTGAAAGGTGATTCTTAGTTTTAATCCTAGTTCCTTTGACAACCAGAATATCATATTCCAAGCCCTCTGGTTCCTTATAGTAGAAGCTACTAAATCTTGTCTCACCTTGATTGTTTTTCAACAATACTTAAGTTGCTTCTTTCTAGTTACATGCAATATTTTCTTCCCCCACCTGGGAACTCTAGAATTTCACTACAGTATTTCTATAAATTTTCCTTTTGGTATCACTTTCAGGAGGTGATTGCTATATCCTTTCAGGTTCTATTTGCCTAATTCCTCATCTATGAAATAAGCTGGAGAAGGAAGTGGAAAATCATTCCAATACCTTTGAGAAGAAAACACCAAAATAGGGTCATGTGTCTTCTCTATCTCTTCTTTGGGTTCATGTTTTTCACTTGCAATTTCATAGCATTTGCTTTTGATTGCTTTCTGGTCATTTTTGCCATTTCCTTTGTCCTAAAGTAATCATAAAACCTGCCTAGTGAAGAGTAGGCAGAAGCAGCCTTGTTGGCTTCCCTAGTATGGCTGATTTCTCTTCCATACAGCTCTCTCTTAGGAAAAGGAAAAAAAGCAAGAGAGAAATAGGTGTGAATCTCAGCACGTCCCCACCCCAAAAGCAACAGACTTTAGTCACTGAAGGGTTCACACCATCAACCCTTTAGCAGTAAAGGGTTACTTGCAGACTATAGGCGGTCTGTCCATGACTGCCAGGGCTTTCCATCTCTCCTTAGGAAGTGGCAAGAGATGTACCTCAGTCCAACTCACATTGACAAAATCTGGGCTTGGCAGCTGGGGAACAATTTGTGGGACCCCTGGGGTGAGAGTGGGACGTGTACAACTCCAGGGGAAGCAAGCTCACAGTGTCCAACTCAACAGACCTGATCATTAGTGTTGCTGGCCAAAAGGTGCTGACATCAGTCTGCCCTGCTTGAGGTGGCTTCTAACCAGGCAAACAAATAGACACTATTCATGTCTGGAGTCTCTGGCCTGGTGACTGACTAATCATGTCACCTGTTGTTCCTGCCAGGTGTTGAATGGTGAGATAACAAAGGCATTTTTAGTTAAGTGGTTGACAGTGTTTACAAGTATGGGGAACTGTCATTTTTGGGATCAATATTGGTATGACAGGTGACATCAACAGGTATGGAGTAGTTTAAAGTCCCAGGAGTTATGGTGGTATTGGGCAGTGACTAGGTGCAGGAGTCATTCTTTTTCTTTTTTTCCTGTCCTGAATGTGTGCATTCAGGTGAGGTGAGCTGAGAATTAGCTACCTCTATAGTTCCTGACACTGGCCTATTTCCTATTTATACAAAATTAATCACAATTATACCATTAGTTCTAACAAAAACATTTATTTAATGAAAAAAAGTAAAAACAAAAGAATAATTTTAACTCCACGCATGTACAAGATAAGAGAAATACAATAAATGATCACATCACACTCCACATGCTAAACTGAACCATATTTTCCTGCTTAAGCAGTGAGGGAGCTGGAGCACACACAGAGAAATCTGGAAAGGAGTGGCATAAACCAAGACAGCCCAAGGGTACAGGACAATTTACACCTCTGAGACTGTAGGTATTGATGTGTTCATTTTCTTCAGGAATAATCTCTGCCATAAAAAAGCTGCTCTTCTGTTAATAACTGTTTGTAAGATTCCCACTGTTTTCCTTCTAGGCAAACCAGCATTTCTTCTGCTCTCAAATTAATGAAACAGACAATTTCTTTTAACCTCACAATCATCCCCAAACTAGTGCTCAGTGTTACACTATTAAAGTGAGAAAATAATGTCCCTTAAATCAGAGAAATGCCAAGTTCCCCTGCATAGATCTCCTTGGCAATACAGACAAGCACAGATGTCTCCTCTCTCAGCTGGATTCTACCTCATCCAAACAGATCTCAGTATCATATTAGTAGGGAGTAAAAAAAAAAAAATAGGGAGTTGGGTCGACTATTCTGGGGCTGTCACCCGCCTCTGTGACTCCTGCGTCAGGGCCCAGTGTTAATGAAACAAATTCCTCCATTATGTCTCTCAATTTCCCTCTTCTACTAGAGGACAACCTAGTAGAATATATGTCGATAATGTCTTCTACAATCAATTTATTTTCCTGCATTTCCTGCCTGTCAAAAGGTTTTCTGGTATATATGGATCCCCTAGATTTCATAATCCATATATTGCATAATTTCTATGGAAACAAAATTTTAATCATTCCTCATAGTATCAATATAATATTTATGTGGAAGGCCCCTAGTATGGGAAGAATAGTGAGAAGAAAAAAAATGACGACTCAGGCACCATATTGTTGAGGGAAAAATAAAACTGCTCTGGAGGTCAATTGATATTAGTTAACAATATCTTGATTAGATGAGAGAGATGGATTGAGTAAAACTCAAAGATATGTCTCTGTCAGTGCAAGAAAATTGGGTGAGAAGGAAGAGGGCTTAAGGTAAAAACTAGTTTGTTTCCTATGGAACAGAAATCCCAGAGAATACAGTGGAATAGTGGGCACAATGGGACAGTGGGAGAGCTTAGGTTAAGGGGAATGATGTTAACAACTAGCACTCCCTGGTCATACAGGAATAAAGAATGTAGTTTTATATTCATGGAAGTGGGAAAGGTTTAACAGGGTGAATGTACTGTAGACACTGAGGAATGAGTTGATGCAGTTTATCATAATCCCTAGGGGTTCAGTCTCTGGAGACTTACTCCCAGAGCATTAGTCCGTAGCTGGAAAGGGGTGGGGGTAATTTTTCCTCTGAGGCACTGCACTCTAAATGAAATGTGACAGCAATCCCTTGTCAGTTGAATTTGCACAGCATGGTCAGATACAGAGAAAAAAATTTCAATCATACTATTTACAAGGAGAGTAACCTTCTATAAAATATATTTTATTTCTCTTTTTTCTCATCAATAGTATTTATCCCAGTATTCTTCCACACCCTCAGAGAGCTATTCCGCATAATAAGTGATGTTTATTATGGAGGGGATAAAATTGGAAAAGAAAAAAAAAATCAGCAAAAGTGATTAAAACTTTCTCTATATATTCTCTATATATTCAATATCCCACTTCCATTGGCTTCCTATCTCTGCAACAAGATTGGGTTGAGGTGTCTTCTCCTATCACTACTTTAGCTATACTCCATAATGGATCCAAAAAGCCTCATTTATATAAAATTGTCAGTGATACCCTGAAGAGTTTCTCTTCTACTTCTATCACACAGAGAACTGTGATGAGAGGGGCCAGGTGCTGCTCCAGGCTGCTCCAGACTTGATGGAAAGGCAGAAGAGGACATTTTTTTGGTTTTTGTTTGTTTGCTTGGTTTTTGTTATTGTGGTTGTTGTTGTTTTTACAGTCCTCTGCAGAAGCATTTCAGGTGCCTGCTTGGCTGCTGAAGTTGTTCAGTCTTAGGAAGGATTGATTGAGATTCATAATGGTGGTGCTGAACCAGTAGAGGGTGGTGTTGCATTGTCCCAAGATCCAGGCTTTGGCCAGCAACAGGAGGATCAAGTGAGGAAGTTGCAGAGGTGGGGGCAACATTTAAGGAGTGGTTGTAGAAGTGGTGCCTTGACCACAGGGTAGATAGGCTCTTGGTTACTTCCCAAGGTGAAAGCAACAGAAGACTCATCTTCCATTTCAGGCCTTGAGTGCATCCACTGAAATGAGCAGGGTTCAGGCTCATCTTCTAAAGTGCCCAAAGTAAATAGTCTGGTCTTGGAGCAAGGATCCATTTGTCCACTGTTTGCAGTTACAGAGAGAAAGGTAGTTTCATGGTGAGTGGTTGAAATGGCAACATGGGGGAATCAGTTTTTTCTACTGAATTTCTAATTGGTCAGGGTGAACATAGCTTCCAGGTTTAGAAAAACCTGTTGTATCTTCAAAAATTCCTGTTTCAGGAAGAGGACTGAAGTAGTAAGAGCACTGAGACCAGTCAAAGAGCATCTTCAAAAGGCTTCTCCATTGGATATAAGAAATTGGCAAAATTTTTCAGTGATCTGATCAGCTTCTGCACTACTCATTCTGTGCTTGGTACCAGTAAATGGGCACCCCATGTACCATGAAGCAGGAAGGAAACATAGCATTAGGGTGGGCACCTGGAGCTGTTCTAACTACTGGTGTTATTGGTGATAAGAGTAGGTTCAAAGGCCATACAGCAGTCCTTATTAATTCACAATTTATACAGGCACCAGGGCCATACTTGCATGCTCAAATTTCCTGATGTTGCTGGCTGAGCATTAGAGGAATTCAAATTGCCACAGGATGCAGGTGATGACCAGCAATAGGAAAAATGAGAGCAGCATGCAGAAGAAACCCCAATGTTGAGAAAGGGTTTCTGATGGTTGTAGAGGTAAGTCGATGACCACAGGGGTATAAAGGGCTTGGTCAGCTCCATACTGCAAAGTGAGTGCTTGTAAATTATCCATTTTAGGTCTTCAGGGTCCACTGGAAGCAGGTGTGAGTTCTTTTTGAACCAGTCTCCAAAAGGCTGTGCCTAGTCCTGGCCCAATGATTTCTATTCCAGAATGCACCTGGAGGGGGAAAAGTGTGTGTCAAAGTCACTTTGAGTGAGTGAAATGGCAATATAAACCTGGGGTCATTGACCTTTCTTTGTCTGCTGTATATGGGGATCCCAACTAATGACTTCTCCCATAACTGGTGGCCAGACTCTTCCTCCTCTATCCCTTGCTCCCTGCTCACTGAGAAGGGGATGACTTCATTATACAGCACTTCTGCAGGGGAGCTCAAACTTAGCTTCCAGGCTGAGAAAGTGAAAGCAACCACTGAAAGATCCTTCTTCTAAGATTTGGACAACAAAAGGGAAGAAATTGGTGATGATCATTTAAGGAGGGTAGAGTTAAGTGCTCCCAAAATTTGAACAAAATTATGTAGAAAATATCATGTGAAAGGGAAAAAAATAATTGTCAACACCTTTGTATTAATTTTTTTAAAATTTAAGCATTAAGAAAATATATTTTCCTAAAAACTGCCCTTAGAGAGGTCAACAGAGCTATAGAATCTGTGATCATTGTTCCACACCCCACCCCAGCAAAAAAAAAAAAAAATCAGGTAGAGGACTGTGAATACCCCATGCTCTGTGGGAATGCTTGCTGACTTAGGCAATCACTTAAGTCAATAAATGGAAGCAGTAGAGTACAGGGGAAAGAATCTTGGAGGCAACTCAGATACAGAGAGGCTAATTCAGCACCTAGCCCTACCTGTGATCTTCAGCAAGTCATGTAAAGTCTCAGCCTCTCCGGGCATCAGTAAAATGAGGGGGTTGGATTAGAATGGCCTCTCAAATTTTTCGAGGCTCTAAGACTCCAAGTCTCTTTGTAATACAGAAGTCAGTAAAATAGAGTTCCTTCTGCCTCCTTATTACCTGGGTGGAATTAATATGCTCTACGTTCCATACAATTAAAGGGAGAATAAAATTCTGCAAATGGGTCTGTAGGTTTCACCAGATGGCCAAATGGATCCATGATACAAAAACAAAAGTACATTATCTCACTAATCAACTTCTCTTGCTTTCAATTATATCTATGGAGATAATTCTCAGATCATACACATAGCTTAACCTCTTTGCTGAGTTTCACTTTTGCATTAAAAACTGCCATTTCACATCCCAAACAAGATATCCCATAGGCATCCCAAACCTAAGCTATCTAAACCAAAGGCATTATCATTCCTTCCAAACACTTTGCTCTTTAAAAATTCCCTATTGCTGACAAGGCCCCACCATCCTCATAATGAACCAGGTTAATAACCTCGGT
The DNA here is from genome assembly GCA_011680675.1 of Gymnobelideus leadbeateri. Classification (NCBI taxonomy): domain Eukaryota; kingdom Metazoa; phylum Chordata; class Mammalia; order Diprotodontia; family Petauridae; genus Gymnobelideus; species Gymnobelideus leadbeateri. Next base: position 79,633 of record WOXC01005123.1, read on the forward strand.
ACCATCTTTATCTCCCCATTGGTATTCACCCCAGATACCAAACTTGCTAAGTCTTGTCATTTCTACCTTCAAAATAGCCATCTTTCATGGATGCCCCCTTTTCTGCACAAACACAATCACCACATTTGCATAAGCACTTACTACCTCACACCTGGAAAACAACCTTCCCTTTTGGTTTACTTGTCTTGAGGCTTCTACAATCCAATCCATGTTTCATTAAAGACCATATCTGTCTTCCTAATGTACAATTTTGACTCCTCTGCTCAAAAAATTTCAAGGGTTCCTTAATACTTCCAGGATTGAATATCAAATCTGATATCTTACTCTTCCCCTTCTTCCTTCTGAGGTTCCCTGTCATTCCCAATCTCTATATTATATATAAACATGGTTGTTTGCAGAGCCTCCTCATTAGAATGTCAGCTTTTTGATACCAGTGACCATATTTTTACCTTTCTTGGCAGCCCCAGCATTTAGCTCACAGCTTGGCTTATAATAATTGTTTAATAAATGCTTGTTGACTGACTTACTGCATACAAGAGTGCATGAATAGGTCCTGCCAAGGAAAGCAATTGGAGCTGGTTTACTCAAGTGCTTTTGGATGATGATTCCTTACCTGCTTAAGAAATCATCTAGCAAGAATCTATAATGATTTATCACAGCATCAGAATCTAGATACTTCCCTTCTGAGTGGGCCTGATCTAAATAATGTCTAGTTAACCTCAAGACCTACTTACAGTCTTCATGTATCATCCCATCTGATACTAACAGTCTCCCTGAGTTAGGATACTAAACTTCCTCTTTTACAGATGAAGAAACTGAAGTTTAGGCAGAGTAAGTTGTTTACTCTATTCTGTCCTGCCCTACTCTTAGTGACCCCATTTGCTCTCTCCCAGTTCTTCTCTGAGCTATCTAACTTCTCAGCCCAGTTGGCTGGTTCTTCATCAAAGTACCCTACACTTAACAAAGTACCTGGCACAAAGTAAATGCAAAATAAGTCTTATTGGCTGACAGGCTGCCAATGAGGGCATAGGTAAGTTCTACTTCGAAAGCTATCAGTGATTATTCCCAGGGCCTTTTGCTTTCTAAGTCAGGACCTCCCAAAGAACTGAACCAGAGCCATTCTCCCAAGTCAAGATAATCCACCAATATTACCATGGATCATAAACAAGATATGGCTTTCCTTCTAAGCTGGCCTGATCTAAATGGTATCAAACTAAATTTACAATATAGCAGGCCTCTGGATGTTTGATATTAACAGACTGTTTTCATCAAGATACAGAAAGTATTAAAAACCCTATTTTACAGGTAAGGAAACTGAGATTTAGGCAGGATAAGAAACTTGACCTTTGTCATGGAACAATGACCATGTCAAAATCACTGATGCAAACCCTAAATCCCTATTGATCCCTTGAAAGGTCAGCTCTCAGTTTTCAAAGATCTCTAATGAAAAAAGCATTTCCCCAGGAGAAAACTTACCTTGGAGGTCTTGCTGGGAGTCTTCTCAGTCAGAAATACAGCTCTAACTGGAATCTAGACTCTGAAGCAGAGACCTCAAACTGAGCCAGTACTGGTCTTTTATAGTCCAGGTCCTTTCAAGGATCTCCTCCCCTTTCCTGTTCAAATAAAGAAGGTATGAACTTGCCAACCTTATCATGACTGATGAAGTAGAAAATTCCCTTTGTTCCCCCTAATCAATCACCACCCATCAACTCTGGGCTGCCTTCTCAGCTCTCCACTTAGCACCTATTTAATTGTCACTTAACTCTGAAACCCTTTTAGGTATAACACTCTTCAGAAACAATGAAGTGGGAGTTTATACCCTGGATCCATTGACCAGGCACTATCCTAAGCACCTAACTAGGTGCTAAGTACCTAGGCTACTTAGAATAAGCAGGGCTCCAATCTTGATGATGATCTCAAAGCAGCTGCCCTCTTTGGTCAGGAACTGGAAGAGGTCGGTCATGCCCGGACACAGGGGCATCTCCTCATAGACTTCTCGGAAGTCTTGTGCCTTTACGCCCTGCTCACCCAGGTAATGGAAGACCTGCTGCATGTACTCGTTGTAAAAGCCCTGTCGGAACGTGGCCTGAAGGCTGTCAGGCAGCTTCAGGCCAGAACCAGAGCACAGGATTGAGGTGTCGCTGTCCTCGTTCACTGCTCTCATCAAAATCGAAGATTAGCAAGAAGCGGGGCGCCCCTGGCTCCGCCATCCTGGTGCTGTCCCTAGATGAAACTCTTAAGCCAGTGACAGGAAAACACCTGTTCATCCTCAGGAAGTTACCCAGGGCTCTGCCAATTGAAACTTTTACCAGTAGTTCCCAAAATCTGTATTCTGATTTCCAGTGGCAGGGGCAGCAACAGCGGTGGCAGGGGCACAGCACTGTGTCCAGGAGGACCTTGGGTAGTGTGAGTTAGAGTTGGAAAGGGGCTTGAATGAGATATTGGGGCGCAGATGGAATAATGGGGGAAGGTTCAAGAGGAGACCTGGTGTCCTATGCTGCAATCAGTTCCTGAGCTCTGATTTACAAGTCCCCCACCCCAAGGGGCCAAGTCCCCCACCCCAATGGCCTGAAGATCAAGTTTGGCTCTGCTGCCCCTCCCCCCTTGGGCAAGTCACTGAACTCCAAATGCCCTCCAAAAAGTAAAAAAAAAACAAACAAAAATGAGAGCCATTCCATATAAGTAATATTATAGAGGGAAAAAACTGAAAGGGGAAAAAAATCAAACTGATCAACATATTGAAAAAAAATCTGCAGAAATATTCAATGTACCTCTTCAATTGTTCTTGCAACTCCATAAATGAGTAGGGTAAAATGTCTTCTTAAATTTCTTCTTTGACTCCATGCTTCTTTATATGAAATTTGCAGTGGTATCCTGAAAAATTCCTCTTCTAGGAAGAGGATTGTGTGAAGATAATAGTAGAGACAGGCATTCTTCACAAACCATTGGCAAAGTGCTTCAGGGCCTTGACTGATCTCTTAAGTTGGTTATAGAGGAGGATGGGAATTTGAAAATGGGACCTCATTTACCTTGCATCAGGCAGGAAACATAGCAGTTTATTGAGTGGTTGGAAATGCTCTAACTGCTAATGCCTTAGTAGTACAGAGTAGGAGCAGGGTCCACAAGACAGTCTTTATCAATCTATAATTTGTAAAATCAGGGGTTACAAACATGGATTTCATGGTGTTGATTTTGGGCCTCTAGAAGATGTTTGACAGATACTTCCATAAAAACAAAATAATGAAGAACAAAAAGAGAGCCAGGAAAACACCTAAATGACATTTGGCCGTAAAGGAACTTCTGGAACATCTGGGATTGGTTTCTGACAGTGATAGCTTTGCATTTTCCTCTGCAAAGGAGTTCAGTGGTTTGTCTTCTTCATATACCAACACCAGAGCCCAAGGGTCTTCTCTTTCCACCTGAACGGTATCCATTGAAATGAGCTGGGTTTGGTTTCTTCTTGAACAATTTGCCAAAGTGATGTGTCTGGTCCTGGGACAATGATTTCTATTTCTCCACTTGTACCTATAGAGGGAAGGATAAATGTCAAATTAACTTTGATTAGCCAACATGGCAATCTGGGCCCAGTCAGTTGCTGCTCACAGCAGAACTTTTGGTTGTTAGACTTAACTTTCCTATTCCATGGAGGAATCTTTGGAAATCTAGCACTTAACTCACTGCATGGCCTATAGTAAATACTTAACAGATGCTTCTTGACTGACTGACTGCCTACTGAGTGCATAGGTAGAACTTGTCAAGGAAAGCAACTGGTACTGGATGACTCCAGGGCTTTTGGATGCTGGATCAGGACCTCCCCAAGAATTCAACTTCACCCAGTCTCCCTAGCCAAGACATTCAGACCAATATATGACTTAATCAGAATCAGAACACTTATCATCTTCTGAGTTGGTCTGATCTAACTTTAACTTCAAACCAGCCTTAAGATCTATGGCCAAACTCCACTCATTATCCTATTTGATTTTACCAGTCTGCCTGAGGTAGGATATTACATGTATTAAAATGGCTGCAATTTACACAGGATAAGACTGAAGTTTAGGCAGAGTAGGAAACTTTACCATGTACATGAAATTATGACCAGTTCATAGACACTAATGTAAACCCCATATCTTAATTGACTCCATGTCCCTTTAGTAGATCAACTCTCAATTTTCAGGGACCTGGAAGAAAAGAGACATTTGCCAGGTAAAAACCTACCTTGGGTATTCTACTGGGAGGCTTCTAGGTCAGGAAGACGTTCTAGCTGGAGTCTACCCTCTGAGACTTTTCAAACTGAGAGAGTGCTGGCCTTTTATACTCCTTTTTCTCCTTCCCTTTGTATTTACATAAAGAAGGTGTGAATTCCAACCTCTATACTAGTAGTATACTTGAAAAATCCTTTTGTTCTACTTTACCAATCTCCATTCATTAGTACTCAAGTTACCCTTGTCAGCTCTTTACTTAGCACCCTCTTTGATTTTAACATTTAATTCTGAAACCCTTTAAATAACATCAAATCATAGAAACAATGAAGAGGGAGTTTATATTCTTGGTGAATTAACTACATCAATTTGCTAAGCACCTACTAAATGTAAATTACTTAGACAAAGGGAGGCTCCAATTTTCTGGCATTGAATAGAGCTTACTAGCTCTGTGGCCCTGGCAAAGTCACTTAGTCTCTCATTTCCTCAGTTCCCTCAATTGTTAAATGAATAATAACAGAACCTATTTTTAGCAGAGTTATGAAAATCAAATGAGGTCATATTTTGAAAGTGCTTAGCACAGTCCCTGGCATGTAGTAGATGCTAAATGAATGATTATTCCCTTCCCTTTCTCTCATTCTTCAGAGAAGACCAAGGGTGGCCAAGGGGCTGCCTCTCTTACTCTTTAGGAGAAGATGTAAGTACCAGAAAACTTAGTCTAACTTACAGGTCAGTGACTCAATAACTAAGGGAGGTACTGAGTGCCTGGATTGACCTGAACATTTATTATTTTCCTCCCTTCAGTTGGGTCAGCAACCATAGCAAGGATGGAAAAGAACCTTCTCACTGAGCCTTGAAAGGGGGAGGGAGGTCAAGGAAGTTGGGAAGCTTTAAGATTTGATTCAGCTGGGAAAGTAGATTGGCCTTCAGATGTGGTTAATCTCAGGAGCTTATAGTACAATTGAAGGGAGAAGATATATTTTTAGACATTTAAGAATATAATTCTGAAAATGGGTCTGTAGGTTTCACCAGATGGCCAAATGGATCCATGATACAAAAACAAAAGTGTATTATCTCACTAATCAACTTCTCTTGCTTTCAATTACATCTATGGAGATGATTCTCAGATCATACACATAGCTTAACCTCTTTGCTGAGCTTCACTTTCACATTAACAACTGCCTTTTGACATCCCAATCTGGATGTCCCATAGTCATCCCAAACCTAACCTATCTAAACCAAAGGCATTATCATTCCTTCCAAAACTCTTTGCTCTTTAAAAATTCCCTACTGCTGACAAGGCCCCACCATCCTCATAATGAACCAGGTTAATAACCTCGGTACCATCCTTATCTCCCCATTGGTATTCACCCCAGATATCCAAACCTTCTAAGTCTTGTCATTTCTACCTTCAAAATAGCCATCTCTCATGGATATCCCCTTCTCTGCACAAACATAATCACCACAATTTGCATAAGCACTTGCTACCTCATACCTGGACAACAACCTTCCCTTTTGGTTTACTTGTCTTGAGGCTTCTACAATCCAATCCATGTTCCATTAAAGACCATATCTGTCTTCCTAATGTACAGTTTTGATTCCTCTGCTCAAAAAATTTCAAGGGTTCCTTAATACTTCCAGGATTGAATATTAAATCTGATATCTTACTCTTCCCCTTCTTCCTTCTGAGGTTCCCTGTCATCCCAATCTCTATATTATATATAAACATGGTTGTTTGCAGAGCCTCCTCACTAGAATGTCAGCTTTCTGATGGCAGGGACCATATTTTTACCTTTCTTTGCAGCCCCCGAATTTAGCTCACAGCTTGGCTTATACTAATTGGTTAATAAATGCTTGTTGAGTGACTTACTGCATACAGAGTGCATGAATAGGTCCTGCCAAGGAAAGCAATTGGAGGGGGTTTACTCAAGTGCATTTGGATGATGGCTCCTTACCTGCCTAAGAAATCATCTAGCAAGAATCTACAATCATGTATCACAGCATCAGAATCTAGATACTTCCCTTCTGAGTGGGCCTGATATAAATAATATCTAGCTAACCTCAAGACCTAATTACAGTCTTCATATATCATCCCATCTGATACTGACAGTCTCCTTGAGTTAGGATACTAAAATTCCTCTTTTACAGATGAAGAAACTGAAGTTTAGGCAGAGTAAGTTGTTTACTCTATTCTGTCCTGCCCTACTCTTAGTGACCCCATTTGCTCTCTCCCAGTTCTTCTCTGAGCTATCTAACTTCTCAGCCCAGTTGGCTGGTTCTTCATCAAAGTACCCTACACTTAACAAAGTACCTGGCACAAAGTAAATGCAAAATAAGTCTTATTGGCTGACAGGCTGCCAATGAGGGCATAGGTATGTTCTACTAAGAAAGCTATCAGTGATTATTCCCAGGGCCTTTTGCTTTCTAAGTCAGGACCTCCCAAAGAACTGAACCAGAGCCATTCTCCCAAGTCAAGATAATCCACCAATATTATCATGGATCATGAACAAGATATGGCTTTCCTTCTAAGCTGGCCTGATCTAAATGGTATCAAACTAAATTTACAATATAGCAGGCCTCTGGATGTTTGATATTAACAGACTGTTTTCATCAAGATACAGCAAGTATTAAAAACCCTATTTTACAGATAAGGAGACTGAGATTTAGGCAGCATTAGAAACTTGACCTTGGTTCATGGAACACGACCATGTCACAATCACTGATGAAAACCCTAAATCCCTATTGACCCCTTAAAAGGTCAACTCTCAGTTTTCAAAAGATCTCTAAGGAAAAAGAGCATTTCCCCAGGAGAAAACTTACCTTGGAGGTCTTGCTGGGAGTCTTCTCAGTCAGAAATACAGCTCTAGCTGGAATCTAGACTCTGAAGCAGAGACCTCAAACTGAGCCAGTACTGGTCTTTTATAGTCCAGGTCCTTTCACGGTTCTCCTCCCCTTTCCTGTTCAAATAAAGAAGGTATGAACTTGCCAACCTTATCATGACTGATGAAGTAGAAAATTCCCTTTGTTCCCCCTAATCAATCACCACCCATCAACTCTGGGCTGCCTTCTCAGCTCTCCACTTAGCACCTATTTAATTGTCATTTAACTCTGAAACCCTTTTAGGTATAACACTCTTCAGAAACAATGAAGTGGGAGTTTATACCCTGGATCCATTGACCAGGCACTATCCTAAGCACCTAACTAGGTGCCAAGTACCTGGGGTACTTAGATTAAGCAAGGCTCCAATCTTCCTGCAGTGAAGACAGCTTTTTAACAAATGATCACACATGTTACTGAAGGTCTGACAAAAGGAACCCACTGTCCCAGTAGGTCAAGGAGACCCAGGCTCCACTTTACTGAACTTTGGATGAGACAACTATTATCTACTAGGAGGGAGTCAAAGCCTCAGGACCCTCTGGCCCTGAGGGAGAAAAACCACATGCACCATGCAAGGCAGCCATGGCTTCAAGAACCAACTGCTAGAGGGACATAAAATGAGAGTGGCCTAGAAAGACTGAGGAACTGTCCTAGAGAGGGGTGCTAAGGGAACCAGTTTGGGTTCTGATATTGGTTACAGGATTCAGGGGAAGAAAATGAAAGCCCCTGGGGTGTAGGCACCCAAGGCAATGATAGCTAGAATGACTGTGGATAGACTGTACTAGATGTTCTTGATAATGTCTGGTGACCTTCTCAAGATCCCAGCATTTCACCTGCTTGTCTTCACTGCAGGAGAAGAGGTATGAGCTCCTTGTTGTTACTATCATCTCTCTTACAGTGCTTCTATGTCCAAGTCAGTTTTAATCAGTCACTAGTGTGGTCACAGATCTTTATTGTCCTATCAGCAGAACCTGTAACAAATCACCAATTGCAAAGGTTCGACTGCACCATTGCCATCATGAGGAATTGTGGGGAAAGGTACTGTTGCTTACTGGGGCCCACTCATGAGTTAGTGCTAGGCATAGTGTCCTTGGGTTGGGGAGAAAGCTGTTTGAAGCTAGGGAGAAATGTGATCTTGGAATTGGGTCCAAGCTCAATACCCCAACACCCCTTCAGGGCTGACTCTCTCCCTGGGAGAAGATGTAATTGTGAGGAAACTTGGTCTAAATGAATAACCAATTTACTCAAAGGGCAGTGTTGATGGTCTTGGTCTTGCCTGTCTGATATTATTGCTATTTTCCTTCCTTCAGCTGTGTCAGCAACCCCTGGAAGGTTGGAAAACACCCTTCTTCTAAAGCCTTGAAAGGGGGAAGGATTTCAGGGCAGTTGGGAAGCTTTAAGGTTAGAGGCAGTTGCAAAGCTTTAAGATTAGAGGCAGTTATTTGGAACTGTGCCCAAAGGGCTATAAAAAATGCATACCCTTTGACCCAGCTATACCACTTCTAGGGCTGTATCCCAAAGAGATCAAACAAGTAGGAAAAGACTCTGTATGTACAAAAATATTTATAACACCTCTTTTTGTGGTGGCAAAGAATTGCAAATCAAGGAGATGCCCATCAATTGGGGAATGATTAAACATTTTATGGTATATGATGTAATGGAATACTGTTGTGCATTAAGAAATGAGGAGCAGATGGACTTCGTAAAAACCTAGAGAAACATATATTAACTGCTGCTGTGATGGGAGCAGAATCAGGAGAACATTGTACACAATTACAGATCCATTGTATCTGTGATGACTGACTTTGATAGACTGGGCTCCCCTCAGCAATGCAAGGCTATAAGACAAGTCCAAAGGACTCGATAAAAAAGGCTATCCCCATCCAGAGAAAGACATTTATAGTCTAAATGCAGATTGAAACAAACTACTTGCTCTTTCTCTTTTTGTTTTCTTTTGTTTTGTTTTTTCTTTCTCCTTATTAATTCCTTTGATTATAATTCTTCATTACAACTTGACTAAGGTTTAATGTGAAAGTGTATGTAGAACCTGAATCTAATTTCCTGCCACCATAGGGTGAGGGGTAGGGTCAGGGGAAAGGTGAGAAAACTTGGAAATCAAAACTTGTAGAAATGAATGTTATAAACCAGTAGTAAATTAATTGAAAAAAAAAGGGGGAAAAATATTTGATGGAGCTGAGAAAGTGGGTGGGCCTTTAGATGTGGTTAATCTCTGGAGTCTATTGTATTACCCAAGGCAAAATGATGTTAAATGCATTAAGTCATGATTTCAAACTTCCTATATCTCTGAGAGAAAGCTGTTCAGTAGAATAAGATAATCTTGATAAGAGCACAATTAGAAAAGGAGCTGTACTAATGCCATCTCAGAGGACATACCAATGGGGTCAAAGAACATACTGCTGCCCTTTCCTAGAGTCTGGTTGGCATGTACTGAGGTTGCCCTATGGTTGGATTTGCAATTACTTTGTGAAGTGGGGTAAAAAGAGAGATCGGAGGGGTAAAAGAGAAATTAGGGAAGTTAAGGCTGGAGACAGTGTATGTTTTCCCAACTCATGGGACAGGATATTTTGGGCCAGAGACAAAGTATTTCTTCATAGTCTATTTTTGCTGGGAATGTATACTTTCCCAGACCTATGGGGCAGGATATTTCTTCATAACTTGGTCTCACAAAGAACACATGTTTTCTCAACCATAACCACTTTGTCCCAACCTTAACCACAATGTCATGCTGACCCAGGAGATCCGGGAACTGAGTTAACCACCCTGCAGACCCCCACCTGAAACCTACTTGGTTCTCACCCCTCCCCTATAGGCCCTAAATTTGGCAATAAGCCTCTGTCTCCAAGACTCAACTAAATCTGCCAGCCAATCATTTCCCGCCAAATCCTTGTACTTACTAAGCCAATCAACAAGCTCTTAATTGTATAAAAGAGCACCCGAGGAAACACTCGGGGTCCTCCATCTAAAATGTATGGTTGGGCCCGGGTTCGAACTCGTAATAAATTTTTTTTCTTTTTCTTGCCTCAGTGGTCTCGGTTTGTCTATTATTCCACTCCACGTTTCATATGGAGGCCCCAGCGAGATCCGCGTTACCCGGGAAAATCCAGATCTCAGGCACTGCTCGGCGCCGGTAAGTCAGGCCTGACCTAAAATAGTGCTTTTTTTGTTAATTCTGGTCTATTTTTTTTGCTAGCAGTTTCGGGAGTCTCATGAGCTTGGTTGGTTCGGGAAGGGCGGGACGCTGCCAGTAACTTCCCGAACCCTGGCCGAGGGAGGTGACGACCCCCGAGGCCCTGGGGGTTGATCAGATTGTGGGTTAGAGTCCCACCTGATTAACCAACGTTGATCGGATTGTGGGTTAGAGTCCCACCTGATCAACGCTAGAATTGTTAATCAAATTGTGGGTTAGAGTCCCACTTGATTAACAGGGGTTAATCAAATTGTGGGTTAGAGTCCCACTTGATTAACAGGGGTTAATCAAATTGTGGGTTAGAGTCCCACTTGATTAACCAACGTTGATCAGATTGTGGGTTAGAGTCCCACCTGATCAACGCTAGGGTTGTTAATCAAATTGTGGGTTAGAGTCCCACTTGATTAACATTAGGTAAAGCAAATATGATTTGTACCTGGCCTCCATTAGCATCTATCTGGAAGCCAAGCAAACATGATTTGTGCCTGGGGATTTCTAACAATCCTCTGTGAGATTTTGTAACGTTCCTGTCAGTTTCTCTCTCTGTTCTGTTGTTTTTTTTTTTATGTGTCTGTGTGAATGAGTGAGTGTGTAATCTAACATCATGGAAGGTTTAAACTGCAGCTGGACTGCCGGACCTTCCTTTGGAAGGCTTTTAGCTCTCTCTCCCTCCTCCCTTCACTGATGCTGAATGCAGGCTGGAGAAGAAGAGAAAAGAGAGGTAGGTTTTATAAAGCAAGAAAGTTTAGAGATGGTATTTGGTGTTGAGAAGTGTGAACAGAAGTTTTAAGATCTTTAAAAGTTTGAAAATCTCCTCCTCTTCATTCCACTCTGGCCAAGTGGAGTGAGGAGAAGGTGATAAGAAATAATGAGGGAATCTTCTCCCCTCAAATCAAAGAGGCAGGCAGATGAAAATTTAACTATTTCCTGCCTCTACCTAAAAGAGGAAAAATCTGTGTATTAAAATAAAACTGTAAGTCAATTGAATTCATGTGAGAAGTAAAAAAGTGTCACTCCTAATTTGATGCTAAAGATAAGTCAGAATTCATTTTACTATTTGGCATTTAGGCAAACTGGAATATTTTCTAAGATTTGATAAGAAAAAGGGAATTTTCTTTTGGGATCTCTAGTAGTGAGAAAGGGGGAAGGCGCCCCCCACCAATATCACTTGCTGGAAAGAATATAGGGAATTTGAGTTAAGCTCCCCGACTTGAAAAAAAAGGGGGGAAGCTGCAACACCCCAGCCTCTGTACTTGGTAAGCCCAATTTTTCTATCAGTAATTTTTGTATGTGATGAATTGGAAATGCAATTAATGTCATAATGTCATTGTGTTATTATGGTATCTCTAAATTGTAAAATCCTCTTATACTGTAAAAGTTTGAGTGACCATTGTGAGCCAGAAATGTTAGATAAAGCAATTTTAATTCTGAATTTTGTTGAAACTAAAAGATGGAGAAAAGTTTTGTAAAACAGCTATGGTATTTTATCAGTTTTGCTAATTTTGTCTTCTGTTTATTTTATGTGAATTGGATTTTTTATGTTATAAGATTTGACAACTTAAAGCTGTTATATTTGGGATACGAATAGGTAGTAATAATGCTGCTGATATTTATTGTGATAGCTGGTTGTTCATTTAACTTTTTGGCTATTCTAGAAATATGCAGTGACAAAGTTATAGTTTCCACATTACTAATGATGAAGTGAATGTACACAGGGAATTGGAAAGGCATTTTGTAGAATTCTTATTGAGCAAATGAGAAACTTGGGGGAAAAAAGGAAAAAATATAGAGATGTGGTTTTCAAGCTTGCTTCATCTAAGGATGTATTTATGATAATTTGAAGGTTTATGGATCACCACATTCACCATCTATGTGAGATTCCAGAATGTAATTAATTTTTAGTGATAAGTTGATCAGGTGTGTGGCAAGAAGAAAATTTTAGTTCTGTGTAACTTCAAAAACTTGATTTTTAAGGTCACCAGATTGGTAATTCTTTGTTTTTATTTCAAAGTTCAAATTTAAGAACATGATAATTGTTTATGACATTGTTACTGGTAAAAAGTTGTATTATCTATGCTGTATAAGAAGCAGTTTTTTAAAGTCTCAGAGTATTGTAATTTGGGAAATCATAAGCTTCCAAGTCTGTCTTTGTTTAAAAGGAAGTTTCAGTTAAGACTGTTTAAAACTTGTAAGATTGTTAATTAAGTTATTTTGGCTACTGTTTCAATGTTAAAATCTAAAATTGTAATTGATTACTGTATGTAGAAAGGAGGAGATTGGATGAAAACTTTATTCAGACTAGTTCTGCCCATTCAGAACAGTCCTCCTGCTTGTATGAGAATTGGCTAAGCGGGGGGTATCATTATTAGCCCTTCTCCCAGTCTCTCCTCCTTAGAATTCATATAAATTTTCCTTATGTTGTAAAACTGCCAAATCCCCTAGAAACTATCTCTAATAGGCAAGGTCATTCAGCCTGGGAAAGGAACTTGTTTAAGTGTAGTTTTAAATGAACCTAACTTGCTAAGAAGTTGCAAAGATTAGAAGGATTTCTATCAATTGGCTTTTAGATTTCAGAAGGAAAGAGGGTAAATGGAATTCTTTACATTTGTGAGACCTGATAAATCATCATTGCTTAGTGCAGCTCCATGAAAATAAAAATAATTAACTGGCTCTAAGCTGTGATCAGTGAAGCTTGTTGTGTGAGGTAAAAGGCACTTGGGACCATAACTAAATTTTATTTTGAGTTTGAATTTGGGTATAGTTGTCTGCATTAAATCAGTATCTCGGAGAAAATGCCACAAGCTACTCAGAGAGAATGTGATCCTGCACTGCTGATAGGTGGAAGTCTACATTTGGTAAAGGCCGAAGGGACAATCTTAGCCTCTGTCTGGGATGGGATCCCTCCTGGCTCAGTTTACCGATGGGATTCCTTTGAAAAGGAATGTTTCCCACCTATTCCTGAGTCTAGTTATAAGATGGAACAGATACTGCATGGTTGGATATCTGTGACTTTACCTGAATTTAAACAGAGTCAAGGATGTTTTATCCTGTCATATTTGGAATGTCACATGTCCCTGTTTTTTTTTCCTTCTATAGCAAGTTTCCATGATCAGAGCATGTAGTCAGTAACAGATATGAGTTCTTTCGTGTAAGCTTACTGGAAAATCTATTATTATTTTTCATTTGGAATTGGAACATGTGCAGAAAGTATGCAAATTGCTTAAGGTCATTTTGAAAGTTTTCAACTAACTTTCTTCATAAAAGTTTAGTGATCAATTATAAATCTTGAAATTGTTAAGAGAAGGAAAAATACTTTTAGAAGAAATTTTCAAATCTCTAGTGTAATTTTAAGAGGCCTATTAAAACTTTCATTTGCAAGATAAATTTATTGCTAAACTAACGTAATGAGTTGTGAAAACAGAAGAGATCTGGCTCTTTTGATCCGAATTTGTAGTTGTTTCATGCTCTAAGCAAAAGTTAACATTTGTAACTGAATGTATGTTAAGGATTCAATTTCTGAATTATCTTTCTTCCTGAGTGAATCTGTATTCACTGTATACTGTATACTGTATATATAATCTGTGTACCCAGCTTCCTATGAAACATAGATCTACCCAAATGATTTTGGGTCCCAACTGTTTAAGGGGGAGATGATTAGGTCCTTCGATTCTCAGCTTTGACTTCCTTGAGCAGCCGGCATCTGAAATTTTCTCAGAGCTCAGAACTCAAGGCTGAGAAAGTCCAGACCATTCCCTAACATATGGAAGATTACCACCTATTCTTCCTCTAATCTAGGAAGACCTAAAAGCTGAAATCACTAACTCTTCCCTTTATCAAGTTCCTTCAGGGTCTGCAGGCGATTCAGAAAAAAACTCCTTCCCTCAGCTCTCCTGATCCTGATCCCGATCCGGAGTTATGCCTCAGCTTACCTGTTTCAACCTGGGGATTCTGTGCTGGTAAAAAGAAATTCATGGTCTGGAGCAGAGGTGGAAGGGACCACACGTCACGATCCCCACTACACCTACTGCTGTCAAAGTGGACTCTATTCCCACATGACAACATTACACCAGAGTGAAGCCTGCTGTTTCTATGCCAATCGCTCTGGGGTCGTTAGGGATGGCCTGAGCCAATTACGAAAACGTTTGGCTGACAGGGAGGAAGCCCGCCAAGCCCAGAACAATTGGTATCAGTCTTTTTTTCTTCATCCCCTTGGTTGACTACTTTACTGACCGCTCTCGCCGGCCCTTTAATTTTATTGTGTCTGGCCCTTGTTTTTGGCCCATTCCTTCTCAGATCTCTTTTTGCCCTCCTCAAGTCCCGCACTGATGAATTGCGCATCTTGTTCCTCCGAACCCGTTATCAGAAGATCCCTGAGGAACATTGTGTTTGAATCTAGGATTCGATTCCCTTAGATAAAAAGAAGTGGGGAATGAAGTGGGGTAAAAAGAGAGATCGGAGGGGTAAAAGAGAAATTAGGGAAGTTAAGGCTGGAGACAGTGTATGTTTTCCCAACTCATGGGACAGGATATTTTGGGCCAGAGACAAAGTATTTCTTCATAGTCTATTTTTGCTGGGAATGTATACTTTCCCAGACCTATGGGGCAGGATATTTCTTCATAACTTGGTCTCACAAAGAACACATGTTTTCTCAACCATAACCACTTTGTCCCAACCTTAACCACAATGTCATGCTGACCCAGGAGATCCGGGAACTGAGTTAACCACCCTGCAGACCCCCACCTGAAACCTACTTGGTTCTCACCCCTCCCCTATAGGCCCTAAATTTGGCAATAAGCCTCTGTCTCCAAGACTCAACTAAATCTGCCAGCCAATCATTTCCCGCCAAATCCTTGTACTTACTAAGCCAATCAACAAGCTCTTAATTGTATAAAAGAGCACCCGAGGAAACACTCGGGGTCCTCCATCTAAAATGTATGGTTGGGCCCGGGTTCGAACTCGTAATAAATTTTTTTTCTTTTTCTTGCCTCAGTGGTCTCGGTTTGTCTATTATTCCACTCCACGTTTCACTTTGTCTACCCCTTACTACAGGGATTCTGTGCAAAACTAGGTAAGGCAAAAGGGAAATCATGGGCTCACTCAAAGTAACTTGGTAGTGGTGGCTAGATACTGTACACTAGTATAATGCCCATTATTTATTGCAGTTGTCAGAGAGGATACTGTCCAATGGGTGGACACCTCCCTCACCCTGATAATGAGGCCCACAACTTAAATATATATTTTCTTATTCCCTTTCCCCTGTTTTACCTCAAAATCTCCTTGTCTACATGATTTCCCACTTTCGTAGGGCCACCTCCACCCAGTGTTCCAACTCCCTTTCTCCAAATATAGGTTGAGTAGATTTCCCAAGCACCAAATCTTCCAGTGTAAGGGATTAACTCTTGATCAGTATAAGGCCCTCAGCAGGTCAGTTAGGTCATAAAGTATATAGATAGAGCACTGGGCCTGGAGAGAAGGGACTCATGTTCCTGAGTTCAAATGTGGTCTCAGGTACCTCCTAGCAATATGACCCTGGGTAAATCACTTCACCCTGATTATTTTAGTTCCTCACTTGTAAAATGAGTCAGAGAAGGAAATGGCAAACCAAGCTAGTATGTTGGTCAAGGAAAGGCTAAATGAGGGCATGAAGAGTCAGACTGAAAAAGAGACTAAAGAAGAACAGCCCCTGACAAGTGAAAATTCACCCTGATTGACATTATTCATGTCTGGAGGCTTTGGGCTGCTGCCAAACTGACTAATCATGTCTCCTATTGTTCCTACTAGGTATTCAATGGGGAGGTAGCAAAGGCATTTTTAGTATGTGGTTGAAAGTGTTTACAGGTAAGGGGAGCTCTCATTTGTGAGACCAATATTGGTATGACAGGTAACAACAGCAGGTATGGAGTTATTTACAGTCACAGGAGTTATGGTGGTTTGGGGCAGGGACAAGGTGTAAGAGTCATTCTTTTTTTTTTTGTCCTTTTGAATGCATTTGTGTGAGGTGAGGTTACCGACCACTCTAGTTCCTGATCCTGGCCTATTTCCTATTTATACAAAATTAATCATAATAATACCTTTAGTTCAAACACAAAAGTTTTATTGAATGAAAAGAGAAAAACAAAACAAGCATAATTATAACTCCACACATGAAAAGATAAGAGAAATACATTAAATGATCACATCACAGTCCACATGCTGAACTGGATCACTTTCTCCTATTTAAGCAGTGAGGGAGCTGGAGCACACACAGAGAAATCTAACAAGGAGTCACATAAATAAGGCCAGCTCCAGTGTACAGGACAACTTACAGGTGTTGTCTTGGGACTGTAGGTATTGATGCGTTCATTTTCTTCAGGAATATTCCCTGTCACGCCAAAGCTATTTTTGTTGTTGTTTTTGTTAAAAACTGTTTGTAAGATTTCTACTGTTCTCCTTCTAGACAAAACAGCATTTCTTCTGCTCTCAAATACTGAAACAAAGACGATTTTTTAAACCTCACATTGACCCTTAAACTAGTGCTCAGTGTTACACTATTGAGTGACAAAAATTTCAGCAGTCCTACCCCTGGCTTATTTGTAGTTTTTTTTTTACCCAATTAAGTGTGAAAGCTATTTTAGCCTTCTTTTCATCAAATTTCCTCTCCCTCCACCCAAATAAAGAAAAAAACAACTTTGATCTGAATACAGAACACCTAATCCTGTAGTAAGGCTCTCTGTATCTCCATTTGAAGTTACAGAAATAAGGGGTTGGCTTCAGATTGGTTTTGATTGGATGAAATGGCAACTTGAGACTTGGCATCAACTGCATCCTCAGATTGTCCATCATCATTGTCAGGGGGGCTTCATTCATTGATTTCAATACCAATACCATCCTTGCTCTGGTTTTCAGTTTCATCATCTTCAGCAGTTTGGCATGCAGGTGGGAATGTGGAACACACAGAGACATCTCCCAAACCTCCAAACTATACTGGAACAAATTGGGTTTGAAATGGAAGGCTCATGAGTTCTTCATGAAAACTACACTGATATGAGGTGCTGTTGGTGTCACTTAAAGATTACATGGCAATATATTGGGCCAGCACAGAACCAGAAGGTATTGCTTCATTATATTTATTTTGACTTCTTGATACTCTCTGTATATGCAGTTCTTCTTCCCCTCCCATTTCCAAAACGTGTTCACTTCTTTCTTCAGATACTCTAGGTGTTAGCTCAAACAAAGTTTCCATCTTATAGGTTAAAGAAGCAAAAGCAATCACCATGTGTTTTTTTTTTTTTCACTGCAACTGGACAGTGAAGAGGAAGAAACAGAATGGATAATCTCTGGAGGAGGGAAAGTCCAGTGGTTTCAAAATTTCACTAAAATTGTGTAAAACTACTATGGATATATGTTTTTCATGATTGCACATATACAACTTTTATCAAATTCCTTTACCATTTTAGGGAGGATGGAAAGAAGAGGAACAACAAAATCTGAAAATCAAAAATTAAAAAAAAATGTTTAACAAAAAGTGTCTTTGAATGTATTTGGAAAAAATAAAAATACTTTCTAATGAGTGGAAACTGAAAAAAGTCAAGACATGAAGGAATTAAAACAATTATCTTTTTAAAAAATTGCTATCAAGTTTTTTATTCATTAAAAATAAAATCCTTTCAATAAATTTTCCTTGTGGGTTGCTTTAAAACAATTCAGAAAGAGGTCAATATAAAAGATATTGGAAGAGGTGTCTTTCCTCCCACCACCACCCCAAAAAGTCAATTGGCAGTTAAGAATCCCCTCCTCTGTGCAATCCTGCCTACCTATGAATTCATTGAAACCAGTCAATGGAAGCAGTGCATGTACATATTTATGAGCAACTATGTATACATATATATATATATATATATATATACATATATACACATACAAATCTGTGTCTAAGAGTAACCATCTCAAAAGTGTAGGGGAGGCCATGGAGAAGAAAAAAAAATTCCATGTTAATGTTGTGGTGTATTTGAAAGTAATAGCAAGTTGTATATAAGAGCTCTGAAATTTCAGATGCAATCCTATGTTTTTTCTATGCCAGTTTGTTCTGGAAATGCTTATTTTATTTCTTAAGTTCAGAATACTAATTATATGTATATATATATATATTATATACATATATATATATAATGGGTAAAATATATATTATATATAATGTATAAACAAATAAAACCCCTGTGGTTTAAGGCCCCATCACCTTGTCCTATTGTAGATTATGCTTTGTCAGACTGAGGTCTTGGGTGTCTCTCATCAAGTCTCCAAATTTTGCACGTCTTCTTCTACTAGTAAATTAAGGTCGATAATATCACAAAATTTGTTGGCTGCCTGCCTGACTGCCTACTGAGTGCATAACTAGGTCCCACTAACAAAAGTAATCAGTGCTGGATCATTGCAGTGTCTTTTGGCTTCTAGCTCAAGGTAAAAACTTTTTTTTGGGGGGGGGGTGGGCAAGGGGCGAAGAAATTTTTTGTGTTTTTTATTAAAACGTGATTTTGCTTTCCTGGGTCCCCAGTCAGAGGAGCTGCCCTTTCCCCAGTCCTCCAGGGCAATTGGGGTTAAGTAACTTGCCCAAGGTCACAGGGCTAGGTTTTTGTTTGTGTGTGCTTTAAGTGTCTGAGGACGGATCTGAACTCAGGTCCTTCTGACTCCAGGCCCAGCGCTCTACTGACTGCGCCACCTAGCTGCCCCCACCTCTTAGCATTTCTTCATCATTACCTACAAGGAGCCATAAGTACCCCGGGAAACAGAAGAGAGGGAAACAGAAGAGAGGTCGTTATTCTGGGCTTGCTGGATAAGTCGGTGCATGGGATAACCGCAGCTCGAAGGCCACATCGACGGCCGCCAGCAGCCCCATGGGGCAAAAGTCATTGGCGCCGTGGCCCACATAAAAGAGATGCTGGAAGTACACCCCTTCCCGCGCCCTCTCGCGCAGGTAGTCGCTGAGCATCTTGTGCTTGCACATATTGGCAGGGCAGCGAGGGCAGGAGTGTTCCTGGAAAGGATGCAACACCAATACTCCATGCTCATCTGGGCCCGACGGGTTGCTGAAGGTTTTTCTGAAGAGGCCGCGGAAGCCCGAAGCACGCAGGGAGCTCTCCAGGCTGAAAGTGTTGGGGTCTGAGATAACGATGATCTCAAAGCAGCTGCCCTCTTTGGTCAAGAACTGGAAGAGGTCGGTCATGCCCGGACACAGGGGCATCTCCTCATAGACTTCTCGGAAGTCTTGTGCCTTTACGCCCTGCTCACCCAGGTAATGGAAGACCTGCTGCATGTACTCGTTGTAAAAGCCCTGTCAGAACGTGGCCTGAAGGCTGTCAGGCAGCTTCAGGCCAGAACCAGAGCACAGGATTGAGGTGTCTCTGTCCTCGTTCACTGCTCTCATCAAAATCGAAGATTAGCAAGAAGCGGGGCGCCCCTGGCTCCGCCATCCTGGTGCTGTCTACCTGGTGCTGTCCCTAGACGGAACTCTTAAGCCCGTGACAGGAAAACACCTGTTCATCCTCAGGAAGTTACCCAGGGCTCTGCCAATTGAAACTTTTACCAGTAGTTCCCAAAATCTGTATTCTGATTTCCAGTGGCAGGGCCACAGCACTGTGTGCAGGATGACCTTGTGTGAATGAGAGTTGGAAAGGGGCTTGAATGAGATATTGGGGCACAGATGGAATAATGGGGGAAGGTTCAAGAGGGGACCTGGTGTCCTATGCTGCAATCAGTTCCTGAGCTCTGATTTACAAGTCCCCCACCCCAAGGGGCCAAGTCCCCCACCCCAATGGCCCACAGATCAAGTTTGGCTCTGCTGCCCCTCCCCCCCTTGGGCAAGTCTGAACCCCAAATGCCCTCCAAAAAGTTAAAAAAAAAAAGAGAGCCATTCCATATAAGTAATATTTATTATGGAGGAAAAAAATTGAAAGGGGAAAAAAATCAAACTGATCAACATATTGAAAAAAAATCTGCAGAAACATTCAATGTACCTCTTCAATTGTTCTTGCAACTCCATAAATGAGTAGGGTAAAATGTCTTCTTAAATTTCTTCTTTGACTCCATGCTGCTTTATATGAAATTTCCAGTGGTATCCTGAAAAATTCCTCCTCTAGGAAGAGGATTGTGTGAAGATAATAGTAGAGACAGGCATTCTTCACAAACCATTGGCAAAGTGCTTCAGGGCCTTGACTGATCTCTTAAGTTGGTTATAGAGGAGGATTGGAATTTGAAAATGGAACCTCATTTACCTTGCATCAGGCAGGAAACATAGCAGTTTATTGAGTGGTTGGAAATGCTCTAACTGCTAATGCCTTAGTAGTACAGAGTAGGAGCAGGGTCCAGAAGACAGTCCTTATCAATCTATAATTTGTAATATCAGGGGTTACATACATGTATTTCATGGTGTTGGTTTGGGGCCTCTAGAAGATGGTTGACAGTTCCATAAAAACAAAATAATCAACAACAAAAAGAGAGCCAGTAGAACAACTAAATAAAGGTTGTTGATAAAGCAACCTGTGGAACATCTGGGGTTGGTTTCTGACAGTGATAGGTTTGAATTTTCCTCTGAAAAGGAGTTCAGTGGTTTGTCTTCTTCATATACCAGCACCAGAGCCCAAGGGTCTTCTCTTTCCACCTGAACGGTATCCATTGAAATGAGCTGGGTTTGGTTTCTTCTTGAACAATTCGCCAAAGTGATGTATCTGGTCCTGGGACAATGATTTCTATTTCTCCACTTGTACCTATAGAGGGAAGGATAAATGTCAAATTAACTTTGATTAGCCAACATGGCAATCTGGGCCCAGTCAGTTGCTGCTCACAGCAGAACTTTTGGTTGTTAGACTTAACTTTCCTATTCCATGGAGGAATCTTTGGAAATCTAGCACTTAACTCACTGCATGGCCTATAGTAAATACTTAACAGATGCTTCTTGACTGACTGACTGCCTACTGAGTGCATAGGTAGAACTTGTCAAGGAAAGCAACTGGTACTGGATGACTCCAGGGCTTTTGGATGCTGGATCAGGACCTCCCCAAGAATTCAACTTCACCCAGTCTCCCTAGCAAGACATTCAGACCAATATATGACTTAATCAGAATCAGAACACTTATCATCTTCTGAGTTAGTCTGATCTAACTTTAACTTCAAACCAGCCTTAAGATCTATGGCCAAACTCCACTCATTATCCTATTTGATTTTACCAATCTGCCTGAGGTAGGATATTACATGTATTAAAATGGCTGCAATTTACACAGGATAAGACTGAAGTTTAGGCAGAGTAGGAAACTTTACCATGTACATGAAATTATGACCAGTTCATAGACACTAATGTAAACCACATATCTTAATTGTCTCCAAGTCCCTTTAGCAGATCAACTCTCAATTTTCAGGGACCTGGAAGAAAAGAGTTATTTGCCAGGTAAAAACCTACCTGGGGGGGTGGAGCCAAGATGGCGGAGTAGAAACAGCTCATCCAAGCCACTCTGCCCCCAGATTCCCCCCAAACTATGTAAAAGGGGACCGTGAACAATTTCTGGAGCCCCAGCACCCACAGAACGACACAGAGAAGCTAACCTCCCACTGAGGACAGCCCAGCAGCCCTGCAGGAAGGACCAGCACAGCTGTCTGGGAGCCAGCAGCGAGCAACACTCAGAGCGCAGGAAGCGGAGCCAAGTAGAGCCCAGGTC
Source organism: Gymnobelideus leadbeateri (assembly GCA_011680675.1). Classification (NCBI taxonomy): domain Eukaryota; kingdom Metazoa; phylum Chordata; class Mammalia; order Diprotodontia; family Petauridae; genus Gymnobelideus; species Gymnobelideus leadbeateri. Next base: position 101,601 of record WOXC01005123.1, read on the forward strand.
CGAGTGAACGGAGGTTTTAGCCCCAGGGCGACAGGGCCAGCAGCCTGCTAGAGGAACCCCAGAACACCAGCAGCTGTGGCGACTCCAGAATTATCAACATAGACATGCCTAGGACAAAGTAAGAGGTTAGTGTCCTATGGACTTTGGGACTTGTATTTGGGGGAATGCGTCCGCTTCCTCCCCTGGGGGCTAGAAGCCACTGAGGAGACACTCCATTTTGTAGTTTTTAGAGGCAGCTCCAGCTCTTGGCCTGCAGTTAATTGTAGGGAGATCCAGCGATCAGTCTTGGGGGGGGGGTAATCGCTCTTGCTTTAACCTCCCTGAATCTGGACTGTGATCTAGCGTGGAAGTCGTGGGTGGGTTTACAGCTTGCCAGAAAGGGAAGTTGCCCCCCACATGTTTGGGACGAAAATTCCTCTATCTGGCCTTAAAGCCATAGTGTGGCAACAAGCCCAAAAGTCAGGTAATCAAGTGGCAACATGCCAAGGCAAAGGAAACAGAAAAATGCAACCCTAGACTCCTATTGTGGGGGCATAGAGTGGGAAAAGGACTGTGAGGTCAGAAGTCCTGCTCCAAAAGCCCCAGGGGAAAACATGAGCGGGTTGCAGGCCATAGAGGACCTTAAGAAGGACTTTAAAAATCAAATAAGAGAAGTGGAGGAAAAATTGGAAAGAGAAATGAGAAGGATGCAGGAAAAGTATGAAATGAGGGTCAACAGCCTGACTGAGAAAACAACACCTTAAAAAATAGACTAACTCAAATGGCAAAGGAGGCCCAAAGGGCAATGAGGAGAAGAATGCCTTAAAAAGTCGAATTTACCAGATGGAAAAAGAATCTCAAAAGCTCACTGAGGAGATTCATTCCTTCAGAGTTAGACTGGAGCAAATGGAAGCTAATGACTTTATGAGAAATCAAGGTGCTGTTAAGCAGATCCAAACAAATGAAAGATTAGAAGGCAATGTGAAATATCACATGGGAAAAACCACTGACCTGGAAAATAGATCCAGGAGAGACAATTTAAAAATTATTGGACTACCTGAAAGCCATGATCAAAGAAAGAACCTAGAAATCACCCTTCAAGAAATTCTCAAGGAAAACTGCCCTGATGTTCTAGATCCAGAGGGCAAAATAGAGGTTGAAACAATCCACTGATCACCTCCTGAAAAAGATCCCAAAAAGAAAACTCCCAGAAATATTATAGCCAGGTTCCAGAATCCCCAGATCAAGGAGAAAATACTCCAAGCAGCCAGGAAGAAACAATTTCAATATTGTGGAAACACAATCAGAATAGCCCAGGACCTGGCAGCTTCTACACTGAGGGATAGAAAGGCATGGAATATGATATTCCAGAGGGCAAAAGAACTGAGAATGAACCCATGGGTCACATACCCAGCAAAACTGAGTATTTTGCTTCAGGGGAAAATATGGTCATTCAGTGGAATAGAGGACTTTCAAGCATTCTTGAGGAAAAAACCAGAATTGAATAGAAAATTTGACATCCAGACACAAAAAGCAAGAGATGCTTTAGAAGGTAATCAGGGAAAAGAAATCAAAGGGAACTTATCAAAGTTGAACTATTTACATTCCTATAAGGAAAAACAATAACTGTGACTGATGATATCTTTCTCACTATGAAAATAATGGAAGAAGGGTATGTGGTCATATGAATACATATGTGAATATGTGTGTTTATGGATAGAGGGCATAGGTTGAATTTGTTGGGAAGGGAGAATACTCAAGGGATGAAATTATGAGGTGAGAGAGGAAAGTGGCAAGAGGAGATGGGGAAAGACAGGGTAGGGTAAACTATCTCATGTAGAAGAAGGAAGGGGAAGTGGTTGCAAGGGAGGGGGAGAATAGGAAGTGAAAAAAAAAAGGCAAATCCACATTCTCATTGAATTTGGTTCAGGGAGAGAATGACATACATACTAAATGGGATATCTCAACCTGCAGCACAATAGGGGGAAGGGGGATGAGAAGAGGGATGATTGATGGGGGGGGGGCATCCTTGGGGGGAGGGGAGGTTGGAAGTACCCACTATAGAAGAGGGACAGGATCATGTAGGGAATGGACCAGGTGGGGGGTGGGATGAGTGGGAGGGAATTATAAACAGCCTTGTACAATATATCTACTATGATAATGTTTTGCATAGCTAGACATGTACAACATATACTGAATTACTTATCTCCCCAGAGGGAATGGGTGACAAGGGAGGAAGGAAATGGATCTGAAATTCGAGGTCTTAACATTAAATGTTTCAAATATATATAAATACTATTATTAATACTCTTTTGCTTATAATTGGGAGATAAGATGTACAGACATTAGGACACAAAGATTCACCCTCCTCTAATGGAAAAGTCGAAGGGGGTATGGGAGAAGGTATGGGAGAGAGCAGATTGGAGGAAGCGATATCTTGTGGGACAGCTATTCTGGGAGGTTGGGTAGGGGGATAACAGGGGGAAAATGATTGTAACTCAAAATCTGGCGGAAATGAATGATGTAAAACAGAAGTTAATAAAGCATTTGTTTGAAAAAAAAACCTACCTTGGGTATTCTACTGGGAGACTTCTAGGTCAGGAAGACGTTCTAGCTGGAGTCTACCCTCTGAGACTTTTCAAACTGAGAGAGTGCTGGCTTTTTATAGTCCTTTTTCTCCTTCCCTTTATATTTACATAAAGAAGGTGTGAATTCCAACCTCTACACCAGTAGTATACTTGAAAAATCCTTTTGTTCTACTTTACCAATCTCCATTCATTAGTACTCAAGTTACCCTTGTCAGCTCTTTACTTAGCACCCTCTTTGATTAACATTTAATTCTGAAACCCTTTAAATAACATCAAATCATAGAAACAATGAAGAGGGAGTTTATATTCTTGGTGAATTAACTACATCAATTTGCTAAGCACCTACTAAATGTAAATTACTTAGACAAAGGGAGGCTCCAATTTTCTGGCATTGAATAGAGCTTACTAGCTCTGTGGACCTGGCAAAGTCACTTAGTCTCTCATTCCTCAGTTCCCTCACTTGTAAAATGAGTAACAGAACCTATTTTTAGCAGAGTTATGAAAATCAAATGAGGTCATATTTTGAAAGTGCTTAGCACAGTCCCTGGCATGTAGTCGATGCTAAATGAATGATTATTCCCTTCCCTTTCTCTCATTCTTCAGAGAAGAGCAAGGGTGGCCAAGGGGCTGCCTCTCTTACTCTTTAGGAGAAGATGTAAGTACCAGAAAACTTAGTCTAACTTATAGGTCAGTGACTCAATAACTAAGGGAGGTGCTGAGTGCCTGGATTGACCTGAACATTTATTATTTTCCTCCCTTCAGTTGGGTCAGCAACCATAGCAAGGATGGAAAAGCACCTTCTCACTGAGCCTTGAAAGGGGGAGGGAGGTCAGGAAAGTTGGGAAGCTTTAAGATTTGATTCAGCTGGGAAAGTAGATTGGCCTTCAGATGTGGTTCATCTCAGGAGCTTATAGTAGCACCCAAGTGAAAAGGATGTTGCATGCAGTCAGGTCATGATTTCAAACTGCCTATTGCTTTGATAGACAACTTTTCACCAGAAGAGGAAGACAGTACTGATAGATGCACTTTTCTAAAAGAAGATGGCTTAATAGAATCTTAGGAAGGAGTAGACAAGGACATTTCTAAAGGAGATCAAAGCACATGCTGCTGCCCATTCTTAGGCTCTGGTTGGTGTATACAGAGGATGCCATCTGTTTCGATTTGCAAGTGTTTTGTCTTCTCCTAACTAGAGGAATGCAATGCAAAACCTGGAAAGGCAAATGAGAAATCATGGGGTTCACTCAAAATAACTTGACAATTCATTATTTGTTGCAGTTTTCAGAAAGGACACTGGTCCATGGTTAGGTGTCCCTTCCCCATGTCCCTGATTATTAGGCCCACTACTTATCTATATCGTTTCTTATTTACTTTTTTCCTCTCGTTTGCTTCAAAATCTCCCTGTATTCATGTGTGAGAAATGTTGACCATTCAGTTTCCACAGATTCTATAGGAACAATGGGTGTTTCAAAAACAGATCCTGCACAGACCATGCAGGAAAAAATAAATCAGGGTAAGAGAAGAAGCACCCTACTCAATCCTATAGCTGGGAGAAATGTGTAAGTTTCCTCCTTGAAGGGGCCTGATCTGGGCTGGTTCAGACCAGCTGGAGGTTGGCAGATGGTCACTTACTTTTCATGAACATGCATGCTTAATGAACAGGTCAGAAAAATTGAAACTCAGAAGAGCTGGAGCCAATCCCAGCTCTGAAGGGAAGAAAAAGGCAGGAAATTTGAATGGAAAAAGCATAAAGGGCTTTGCATTTGTCTGATGATTTGTAATATTTTCAGGAGGCTACCCATTTGTTCAGGACAGAATGAATGTAACATAAAGACAATGAAAACTTTCCTGGCTCTCCAACTAGTATTGTTTATTCCTAGACTGAGCATATTTATATTACATGATTTCTCACTTTCTCAGTGGCCACTTCCACCCAGTGTTCCAACTCCCTCACTATAATCAACCTGTATGAGTAGTTACAGCCACAGCAGCTTATGATGTTATTAGGGAGGGACAAGCAGGACTCATTCCTTTTTTGTTGTTGTTTTTAAAGCAATTGGGGTTAAGTAACTTGCTCAAGGTTACAGGGCTAGTCATTATTTATGTGTGGGTGCTCATTTTCTGAGGACAGTTTTGATCTCGGGTCCTCCCAACTCTGAGGCCAGTGCTCTTACTCACTGTGCCACCTAGCTGCCCCAGAGTCATTACTTTTTCTTTGTTTTGTTTTATTGTTTGTATGTGTGTAGGGTAGGATGAGGAGATGGGCTACCTACCATTGTAGTTCCTGACACTGACATAGTTCCTACTTTACAAATTTAATCATAACAACACCATCAGTTCAAACATAAAACTTTGTATTAATAAGAAAAAAGCAAGAATAATTATAACACCACAGATACACAAGATAAGGGAAATACTATAATGATCAATACATCAGAGTCCACACACTAACCTGGATAACATTCTACTGCTCTAACAGTGGGGAAGATGATCATACACAGAGACATGTAGCAAGGAGTCACATAAAAAAGAGCAGCTCACGTGCATGGGACAGCTTTTAACTCTGTATTGGTAGGTACTGATGTTTTACTTTTCTTCATGAATATTTGGTGCCTCTAAAAAGCTGCTTTTAAAAATAACTGTTTTTATGGTTCCACTTCTTCCCTCTCCCTACCCCCCCCCCCCACTGCATTCCTGCTAGGCAAATCAACATTTTTTTCTGTTCTTAAATTAATGATACAGTGGCAATTTCTTTTAACCTCACAATCACCCTTAAAAGAGTGCTCAATCTTATATTATTAAAGTGACAAGAATTCCCCTTAAATCAGAGACCTGCCACATTCCTCAGATTGAATCTCATGGGAAATATACACAAACTTAGCCATCTCCTCTCTCAATTTGGATTCTGCCTCATTCAATCAGATCTCATCATCTTATTATTAGAAAAATCAGTTGAAAAATTGAGGTGACTGGGATCTGCATGCACTCCATCATCTTGGATCCACCCCCTCTATTAATTTTTGAAAAGTTTATTTAGCCAGTATCTCTTTATACAACATACCTAAAAGGAAATTTCAGTCCAATGAAAGATTTAAATAAATGCCTCACAGTATAATATAAACACCAAGACAAAAGTCTAGAATATTGATATTGTTTCTGAAAATTGTCCTCATTGACTTAAAAAAAAACCTTAAATGTGCCTTATAGGATGGTAAGGAAATAAATTATAGCATGTCATATGTTTCCTTTTTGAACCACACAGTTCCTTCTTTGGTTTTTTTGAAATTCATGCCAACTGTTGGAGGGGATGTGGAAAAACTGGGACTCTGCTGCACTATTAGTGAAGTTGTGAACTGATTCAAATATTCTATAGAAAAATTTTAATTCTAAAGATAAAAAAAATACTTATCCTTTGATCTAACAATATCACTACTTGCTTTATATCCCAAAGAGATCAAAGAAAAAGGAAAAAGGATCTGTATATGCCAAAAAAAATGTTTACAGAAGCATCTTTTATGGTGGCAAAGAATTAGAAATTCAGGTGCTGACCATTGATTGTGTAATGACTGAACAATTTGTAGTATATGATTGTGATGGAATACTATTGTGTTGCAAGAAATGAGGAACAGAATTGTTTAAAAAAAACTGGCAAGACTTACAGGAAGTGATTCAAAGTGCAGTGCACAGAACCAGGGGCAAAGAACCACTGTACACAGTAACAACAATATTGTATGGTGATCTAGTCTGAATAACTTAGCTATTCTCTGCAATATAATGATCCAAAGCCATTCTGAGGGACTTACGATGAAAATTACTATTCATGTCTAGAGAATGAACTGATTGAGTATGAATGCAGATCAAAGCATGCTTTTTAGCTTTATTTTTCTTAGATTTTTTGGACTGTTTTCTGCTGTAGTTTTTGAGTCATTTTAGTCATGTCTGACTCTTTAAGACCTACTGTTTTCTTTTGTAATATAGATAATATGGAAATATGTTCTGCATGACTGTATATGTGAAATCCATAGAAAATTAGTATCCTTCTAAATGGAGGGAGGTGGAATGGGAAGGATAGAGAGAATTCAAAACTCAAAATTTTAAAACTCAAATGTTAAAAATTATTTTTTTCATGTGTAATGGGAATGGGAATTTGAAGATCTTCCCTGCCCTTTAACAGACCCGGGGGCAATGAGAAAACCTTCCCTTCTTTGAAAGTAACCTCTGCTCCCTAATAGGCTGAATGTAATCACATGAATCCTGTGATGAAGGGAATTTGCTGAAGGGTGCTACAGAATTTGCTGAAGTTTTCCTGCTATGAAGAGAAACTCTGCCTCCCAGTAGGCTGAATGTAGTCACATGGAACCTGTTATGGAAGGAGTTGGCTGAAGGGAAGCATAGTTCCCAGGCAGCTGGAGAGAGAGGAGATTCAGGTAAGGAGTCAGATAGGCTCCAGAGTAGATATTAATCTGATATTGTCTTGGGGGAAGGCCACCCCCTCCCCCCTTTTTGTTTTTTTTTTGAGCTTGGTATATTTTGTGATGGAACCTCATATGATATTTATAGTCATGGTCTTGATTGTGATTGTGGGCACTGAAATATTGCATTGGTGCTACAACATGTAATTGAGAAAATATATATTTTTAAAAAGCATGTCTCCCAGTACACATTTTAGCATTCCTGTTAGTCTGGCATAAGAGTACCATATAACAGAACTGAAATTGCTTTAACCTCAATATTTAAGCATACTTATACAACAGAACTACCTTGAGAAAAATGGGGGGAAAATTTGGTAGTTATAATCTTTACTCAGTTTGCTTATTGTGTCATGAATGAATTTTTCTTATCATTTAAAAATACTAAATTTGAAATTTTAAGACATGATTCTTATTTCAGTAACATTTAGCATTAAGCATAAAACTTGAATTACAAAACATAATTTTTGCGTGTTTTTCTTTTCAGAAAAGTTGACTAAGGGTCAATAATCAGGATACATTTACTCATTCACGTCTCCCACTGCACATGCCTGATATTTCTTCCATTCAATTCATTCCTAAAGATGCAATGCTACCCCAATTATTGTAACTGCTGTTCACCTCTCCTTGGTTCTCTATGCAATGTGTAGTTGAGAAATGACTGAAATTTTTCTTTAAAACTTGGTCACATTTACTCTGGTGATCTGAACATTGCAGTCTCTTTCATAAGTTTCATTCAATTTCTGGCTAGATGGAATTCCATCTAACATGGATTTCTCAAGCCCATGCCTCCCATCATTGGGGGATCATAAGCTCCACTGTCTGCTTACGTTATAGAATTCAAAAATAATTCTGTGTATCTGTGTTGCATATTTGCTTTCTTTTGACATAGCTGACAGAGCAGCTTCTTGAGTAGCAAATTAAACATCTGCTTCTCCAGTCACTCTGTCATCAGATCCAATTTCAATGTAATATCCCTCAGGTTTGACTGGGGAGAAAAAAATCATAGATATCATATCCAGTAGCTTTGTAAGATAGTCCTTTCATGTCCACAAAATGACCAATGGACTCTGGAAGGTAGCCCAGCTGTCTCCAAAGATATGCCCAGACATTCCTATATAGTAATTGAGGTATCTTCCATAGTAATATTGATTACTATATGCATTGTAGTCATCATAACCTGCATACCAATTTCATAAGCACCACACCTCATTGCTTCAATCCTGGTCCTTTAAAAAGACTATGCATGGCATCTGCCAGACTGAGGTTTGTCATGATATCTGCCAGTCTCAGGTCTATCATAAGGACTTGGATGTTGCCTACCCATTAGTTTTTGAGGATCAGAATGATCCTCTGGAAAACTGTTGGTGCTTGTCTTTACAATGAGCTACAAAGTTGTATTATCTGTCTCTTAAAATTTATCTTATGCTCTTTTATCTATTTTGTGTGAGATGCGACAAGAGCCTCTTGGATTTTGTTTTCTTTTCTTTTTCAGTTTGGCATCACTGGCTATAATTCTCTTTCTTCTCCTAATTTACCCCATGGAACCAAATAAGCAAAGTGAACTTATAATGGCCATGGATAAAAATACATGTTTCGGGGCGGCTAGGTGGCGCAGTGAGTAGAGGGTCGGCCCTGGAATTAGAAGGACCTGAGTTCGGATCCGACCTCAGACACTTAACGCACACCCAAACAAAAAAAAAAAACCTAGCCATGTGAGCCTGGGAAAGTTACTTAACCCCAATTGCCCTGCAAAAAAGCAAAAAAAAAAAAAAATACATGTCGCAATTCAGGTCCTCCATTTCTCTATCAGGTAATGAGTTGCCTATCCATTGGTAGTCTTTATGAACTATTATGAACTGACTACTCTTGAAGATTCCACTGTACCTGTGCCCTATTCTGTCCTTGTGTTTCTTTAGAGCCTTTTCAGATATTTCCTGGGAGGAAAAATGCACAAAGGCTTCCCCCCTATTCCTCCCTTGAAAGGCTACTAGCAACATTATCCCATTGTGCATGATTTCCAACCCTAAAAAAATAATAGAATAATGTCTTCCTTGTTGCAGGTAAATTGGAGTCGTCTAAGGTGCACATAGCCATTGCTGGCCTTGTCAAGGCTATTTGGAGCAGTATGCTTCAATGTCCATTCCATATTAACTTTGTTTGACTTGAAAACTTCCACATATCTGTGTGCCATAGTCTCTTTATCCTTTTTCAGTGCCAGTTTGACTTCATCTTTGGAACTGGGTGCAATGAATGCTTCTTCACTTGGTCTCCCTGCTTTGGTATACACGAAACGAATGCCTGATGTCCCGTTTTGAATTTGGCATTCTGAGAAGTGTTGGATATCACTGGCTGCTAATGTCTAAGGCAAGCCCTGGACTTCCCTATGAAGCCTTCTTCTCCTTTGGTGCTCAGCATCATCTTTTCTTGTCAGCAGCAGCAGCTTGATAGGTGACTGTCTTGGGATGACTTCAGGATGTCTACAAAGAAAATTATAATTACTTTATTTTAGTTCACTATCTAGAGTTCTGTAAATAAACTTTATGTTATATGAAAGAGGGAAAGAATCCATACACACACACACACACACACACACACACACACACACACACACACACACACACAGTATTACTTTGTGCTCTAGCAAAACCTGAAAAGAAAACAAGGCGCATCAATGGGGGAATGACTGAAACAATTATGGTATATGAAATGGAATGGAATATTACTAGAATGTGAGAAATAATGAAAGGAGTAGATTCATCAGAATCTGGAAAAACTTATATGAACTGATACAGGGTAAAAAGAGCAGAATGAGGACAGCAATTTAAAAACTACAACATCATTTAAAAAAAACCCGACAGATTTGAGAAAGTCTGATCAATGCAGTGAGCAATCATGACTCAAGATGACCAGTGATGAATTAGGCAACTCATTACCTGAGAGAGACATGGAGGACCTGAAGGGAAAATTGATACATGTATTTTTGTCCATAGCCATCCTAAGTTCATTTTTGCTTCACTCTGCTTATTCGGTTCCATGGGGTAAATTAGGAGAAGGAAGAGAATTATAGCCAGTGATGCCAAACTGAAAAAGAAAGAAAGAACAGAAAAGAAACAAAATCCAAGAGGCTCTTGTAGCATCTCACACAAAATACATAGGAGAGCATAAAATAAGTTTTAAGAGACACAGATAATACAGCTTTGTAGCTCATTGTAAAGACAAGCACAAACGGTTTTCCAGAGGACTGCTGCTGTGAATAGCTTTAAGGTTCTAATCACATAGTACAGTGAACTCTCTATTTATTCAGCAATAAACTTAGGTAAAACACTCCTAGAAACCAATGTACAGCATTCACAATGATATAACACAACAACTTATCACTAAAGTGGCCACATAGTTTTAAATAAAAGATATCATTCAGTAAGTCATTAACTCAATCTTCCTTAGGAGCAATCCTCCATAAAGGGCACCATATACAAAGGTCAAAGTTTTCCCACCCCTAGGTCACATTGTCTTCATCTTTCAGTCAAGAAGTCTTCTTTCTTTTTCATTGGAGATTGGTTTCCAATCATCCTTAACTCAATTATGCTTAAGGCATACAAGGTACAAAGTACAAAATTCTCCCACCCCTAGGCCACAGTAAATCATGATCTTCTGTCAGCACTAAGTACCCAAGGAGAAGTCTTTTCATCTTGCCCTTCTCAACTTCTTATGGCTCTCTCTTTTTCCTACCTGATGAGGTGAAGGCTCTAGCAACCCCCTTAAGGTCTCCTTGATATATATACTATCTCTCTTATACCTTTGAGGTATAGGCTCTGGGAACCCCCTTGAACTCTGATTGAATGTTACCAGTTGGTGAGGTATTTACATGAGGACATAAGCCTTTCATTGTGGCTCTGCCTGAACATTTCTTGCTAGCTTGGCCCTCCATTGTCCATCTAGTTCCCAACCTTGAGCCTATTAAAATATCTATACCCAAACCAACTGTTACCTGACCTCATTAATGCCTCCTGAAGACCTTCCTCAAACTCTTACCCTAGACTCCTATATTCCTCCCACAATCTTTCTATATATAGGATCCCATCTTGTTTCCATGTGGTGTGAGAATGCCATAGAATTTTCTAGCACAGATTTGTTCTGTGTCCAATACAGACAAATTTTTAGTAAGCTTTGCTTTTCTTTGGCTAAGACAAGACTTGAGTCAAATTCATTCAGCAGCACCAAGTGTGTTGGTATTTTTGGGTCTTGAGCACCCCTAACCCTATACATCATCATTTTATGATGACCCTCTTCACACCCACCCCCCTTCTCTTTCCAGTTAGACTCTGATGTTAGTCCTCTTGGAGGACTCCTCAAAGGCTGAAGCCTTAGGGACTGTGATGTATGAAAACCTATCTCAATTAATTGCTCAAAAATAACCCTCCTATGGGGCGCCTAGGTGGCCCAGTGAGTAAGAATGCTGATCCCAGAGTCGGGATGACCCTGCTTTGGTTCCAGGCCTCACTACTTAGCACCCACACATAAATAACTAGCCAAGAAGCCTTGAGCAAGTTACTTAACCTCAATTTCTTTTTAAAAAATAACCCTCCCTTCATCCTAGCATATCCTTCTACTTTCAACAGTTCTGAAACCTTGGTTGCCAGTGATCAAGCCACATCCTATATCCCCGGATGATCAGGGAAAGTTCTTATTAGTATTCATTTCAACCTATTCCATCCCAATGTTCCATTTTGAAGCTATCCAGCCCTTCCCCTGTGCTCTCTGATACGATTCTTCTGTACTTAACAAACTAGGTTCATTTTAAGCACTTTCTTTTACTCTCTCCTTCCACCATCTTGCTCTCCCTCAGACCTGGCTCCCTCCTGAAGACACAGATTGCCTCTTTTTCCCCATACAATCTTGAAGGGTCAAAAGAATTCAGATCTTCACAGGTGGCCATGTGAGACCTAGGTAATTCTTTTCCCTCTCATATCCCTGCATGGCTGACCAGGTCTGGGACTAGGATCCTCAGCAGGAACACCTACAGCAGAATGTCATACATACTTTGATGCACTTTAGGGGTACTGATAAAGCTTAGGGATGCTGTGACCCCCCAAATGTCAACCCTGACAGGACTGCATCTCCTGGAATGAATTCTCAAATTCAAACCATCATTCAGTCAAGTGGTAAAGTTTTTTGAAACATCAGTAAGGCAGGTGAAGTTCCTTAGGGAACTTTCAAGTTGATGAGGATGAAGGTAATGCTTATAGGTGATGAGAGGTAGATTAGGGAGTGGTCATTATATGCAAGAAACCTGGGTGCTGGAATGTATAGGAAAATTAAGGGAGTCAACAGAGACAGATTTGTTGGGGGGACAAGTTAGTTCTGCTTATACTAAGGGCTGGCTGAGGCATGGTCAGGGGTAGGCACCAGAATTTCCTATTAGGTATGTTATATCAAGGGAAATTTGTTAAATAAACCTTTCAAAAATTAATTGAAGGGATGGGTCCAAGTATATGGAATAGATACAGAACCCAGTTAACTCTCTATTTTTAAGATGATTTTTTTTTATAATAAGATGATGAGAACTGAGGGAATGAGACAGAATGAAATTGAGAGAGGAGATGGCTAGACTTGTGTGTTTTGCCCATGAAATCCATCCTGAGGAACATGTCAGTTCTCTGATTTAAGGGAAATTCTTGGTACTTTCATAGTGTAACACTGAGCCCTGGTTGATTGTGAGGTTAGAAAAAAATTGTCACTTTTGTCTGGCAGGAAAACAGAAGGTGAAATCTGAAAAACAGTTATTAACAGAAAAGCAGGTTTTTTGGTGGCACAGAATATTCATGAAGGAAATTTACACAACAGCACCTACAGTCTCACAGGTGTAAGTTGCCTGTCCACTGGAGCTGTCCTTATTTATGTGTCTCCTTGCTAGATTTCTCTGTGTGTGCTCCAGATCCCTCCACTGCTTACATAGGAGAATGTCATCCAGTTCAGCATGTGGACTGTGATGTGAGCATTATTATATTTCTCTTATCTTATGCGTGTGTGGTGTTATAAGTATTCTTGCTCTGTTTTTTTTTTCTCATTAAATAAAAGGTTTGTGTTTGAACTAATGGAATTATTATGATTAATTTTATATGAATAGGAGCTATGCCAGTGTCAGGAATTACAGTGCTAAGTAGCCCTACCTCCTCATTTTAACTCCCAGAAACATACACAATTGGAAACAAAAAAAAAGGGGGGGAATACCAAAAAACTGGGTCCTGCAAAATGAATTTGACTCAAGTTTTCTCTCAGCCAAAATAAACGAAATTTTATTAAAGATCCATAAAATGAAGTTTACTAAAGATTTGCCATAATAGATAGACTTTTAGGAAGCCCAAGTTATTTGTGATGCTTGTCAACACAAGCAGGCCAGAATCATCTTACACAAAGTGAGTCTCTGCTAGATTACTCTCAGACCCTTCATGGAGGCACTATACAGAAAAAGTGTGGGAGGATTTAAGGGTCATCTAGAGGAAAGTTTGGGGAGGGTGTTGAGAAGGATTCTGAGGACATCTTTGATTCAACTGAGGTCAGGCTCCAGTAATGAGATTAAAGGTGGGAAATAGCTGAAGACTACCTGGAGATGACAGACAATGGGGGGCTAGGCTAGTTTAAGGGTAACAGATTTGGGTATAGATATTTTGATAGGATCAAGGGTTTGAAGTAGCTGGACAATGGAGGGCTAGACTAGGTTAAGAGTAACAGATCTGTGCCTAGCAATAATGAAAGGCTTATGGCCTCAGGCAAATCAAGTGAGAAGATTCAATCAGAGTTCAAGGGGTTTCCCAGAGCTTGTACCCAATCAGAATGAAAACTTGCACCTTGTCCCTGCCCAATCACCATAGCTCCTATAGCTATAAACTACTCCATACCTGCTTAAGTTACCTGTCATACCAATATTGATCCCAGAAATGAGATATGTATGACCCCATACATATAAACACTGTCAACCACATGACTGAAAATGGCTTTGAAAGTTCACCATTCAATACCTCCCAGGAACAACAGGAGGCATGGTTAGTCAGTCACCAGCCCAGAGACTCCAAACATGAATAGTGACTACTTGGTCAACCTCTGCCTGGATACAAGCTACCTCAATCAGAGGAGACTGATGTCAATACCTTTTGACTAGCAACACTAATGACCAGGTCCCCTGACTTGACCACTGTGAGCCTCCTTCCCCTGGGGCTGTACATACCCCATTCTTATCTCAGGGGGCTCAGAGATTGTTCCCTAGCTGCCAAGCCCAGACTTTGACAATGTGTTTGAGATGAAAAACCTCATCCAAAATTTAATCAAGAACATGGAGTTCTCTTAGGATAAGAACAGGAATTTATTCTCTTCTCTGGGAGAAGAGGCCAGTCTTCCCCATGACTGACCAGGAGGAAAAAGCAAGGCAATGGGGAGAGGATAGGGTTTTAAACCCCAACACAGTCAAGCCCCCTTCTCTGACTGTCCCTTCTCCCATTGGCTGAGAGGTGGATTCAAGTTTCCTTGAGAAAGTCTTCCCCAATGGCAAGTCACAGGAAAGCCTGCCACTCTCTCTCAGTGGCTGGGAAACAGGCTTACAAAGAGCAAGGATGCTGATTGACAGCAAGGGAAAGGGGGAAGGGTCCCAAAGCAAGGGAAGGGGAGTAAGCTCAGGCTGTCCCTGACCCCCACTGGCCGGTGGGGAGGTACCCATGGAGGCAGGAAATCAGAAAGCCTCCTAAAATGGCTTGCTGCTGATTGACAGCAGTAATGGAGGGGAAGGGGAGAAGGTTGAAGTAGACAGTCAGAACCAACACCAATTTATAAGATCCATTCTGAGAATTTTTCAAGTTTTCCCTCCCCAGACAATAATAACAGATGTAAATCCCAGGGAGCCATGGACAGACAGCCTACAGTCTGCCAGTAACCTTTTGCTGCAAAAGGGTTGATGGTGTGAACCCTTCAGAGACTATCCTCTGTTTCTTTGGGGGTGAGGAGGTGCTGAGATTCACACCCTTTTCTCTCTTGCTTTTTCCCTTTTCATAAGAGAGAGCTATAAGGAAGGGAAATCAACTATTCTAGGGAAGCCAGCAAGGCTGCTACTGCCTACTCTTATATAGGCAGGTGTTAGAACTACTTTAGGACAAAGGAAATGGCAAGAATGACCACAAAACAATTAAAAGGAAATGCTATGAAATTCCAAATAAGAAATATGGACCCTAAGATGAGAAATGTGACACACCCAACTCTTCATCTTTGGAAATGTACGCAAGTCATGGTTATGGTACATGCCTTATTTTTGCAAATTTTTACATTGTATTGGTCAATTTTGCTATTTTTTTCTCTTCTCATCTCTCACCACCCCACCCTGCTTAATAAATACTATTTACATAAAATGGCTCCCAAGGAGGGGATGAGGGCAGAATGCTTTGGAAAAAATTCAAGAAATGGCAAACTAAAATATTTCAAACTAAACTAAAATGTTTCAAAATTTTATTTTTAATACCTATCCACATTCATAGCACTGTTTAGTATTTTTTTTGTATATATCAGACAATATTTAAAAATAGGAATGATCACGCAATTTTTCCAATACTGTTTACTTGAATATTAGGATATTGTTTTTACTCTCCTTTGTCCTCAAAGAGGACCAATGATATCAGAAAGGTGATTCCTTGACTTGTAAGTAAATTGGATATAAGTGAGGCAGGGGTGTACAAAGTCATCAACCTCACTTTTTCCTGCAGGGCCAACTTACTCCAGTGGCAAGACATAGATGAGGCTGACTGGAGAAGGCCCTGAATGTAGTGGAAGACCTTGGCCTTTTAAAAACTAAGGTCTTTGGGGGCGGGGTGGAGCCAAGATGGCAGAGTAGAAACAGCATTTCCAATGTGCTCTGCCCCACACAAATTTCAAACACTGTGAAAGGGGACTCTGAACAACTTCTGGAGCCCCAGCACCCACAGAACTGCACAGAGAAGCTAACCTCCTGCTGAGGATAGCCCAGCAACCCTGCAGGGAGTGGCTAGTGCATCACTCTGAGAGCAGGCAGCACAGCACACTGGGAACCGACAGTGCAGTGTGCAGAGCCGAGCCCAGGTCCATGGTTTTAGCCCCATGGCAGCCAGGCCTTCAGCCAGCTGGAGGGACCCAATAAAACCAGCAATTGTGGTGATTCCAGAATTATTAGCAGAGATATGCCTAGGAAAAAGTGAGAGGTTAGTGCCCTATGGACTTTGGGACCAGTATTTGGGGAACATGTAGGCTTCCTCCCCTGGGGGCGAAAAGCTGCTGAAGAAACAGCTGCACAGAAGCCATTTTGCAGCATCAGTAGTGGCTCTAGCTCCTGGTCTGCGAATTGTAGGGAGATCCAGCAATCAGTCTGGGGGTTAATTGCTCTTACTTTAAACTGCTTGGATCTGGATTGTGGTCTGGGGGGGAAGTTTGGGGTGGGTATCCAACTTGCCAGAGTGGGTGGAGGCTTTACAGAGGCCACACAACTGGCGGAAGTTGTGAAGACCCCAGGTTTGGGCGGAAGCTCCCCTGTCTGGTGGCAGAGTCCTACTGCGGCAACAAGCCCCCAAATCAAGTAATTAAGTGGCAACATGCCTAGGCAAATGAAACAAAATAAACAGAAAAGTTCAACATTGGACTCCTATTTTAGGGGCAAAGAGGCTCAAAGCATGGAGGAGGACTGTGAGGTCAGAACTCCTGCACCAAAAGCCCCAAATGAAAATACAAGCTGGCTACAGGCCAGAGGACCTTAAGAAGCAGATAAGAGAAGTGGGGGAAAATTTGGGAAGAGAAATGAAAAAGATGCAAGAAAATGAAATGACAGTCAACAGCCTGACTGAGGAAAATAACACCTTAAAAAATAGACTAACCCAAATGGTAAAAGAGGCTCAGAAAAGTAATGAGGAGAAGAATGCCTTAAAAAGTCGAATTTGCCAGATGGAAAAAGAATCTCAAAAGCTCACTGAGGAGATTCATTCCTTCAGAGTTAGACTGGAGCAAATGGAAGCTAATGACTTTATGAGAAATCAAGATGCTGTTAAGCAGATCCAAACAAATGAAAGATTAGAAAGCAATGTGAAATATCTCATGGGAAAAACCACTGACTTGGAAAATAGATCCAGGAGAGATAATTTAAAAATTATTGGACTACCTGAAAGCCATGATTAAAGAAAGAACCTAGAAATCCTCCTTAAAGAAATTCTCAAGGAAAATTGCCCTGATGTTTTAGACCCAGTAGGGGAAATAAAGATTGAAAGAATCCATCGATCACCTCCTGAAAAAGATCCCAAAAAGAAAACTCCTAGGAATATTATAGCCAGGCTCCAGAACTCCCAGATCAAGGAGAAAATACTACAAGCAGCCAGGAAGAAACAATTTCAATATTGTGGAAACACAATCAGAATAGCCCAGGACCTGGCAGCTTCTACACTGAGGGATGGAAGAGCATGGAATATAATATTCCAGAGGGCAAAAGAGCTGGGATTGAAGCCAAGGGTCACCTACCCAGCAAAACTGAGTATCTTGTTTCAGGGGAAAATATGGTCATTCAGTGGAATAGAGGACTTTCAAGCATTCTTGATGAAAAAACCAGAGTTGAATAGAAAATTTGACATTCAGACACAAGAAGCAAGAGATGCTTGAGAAGGTAATCGAGGAAAAGAAATCAAAAGGAACTTATCAAAGCTGGACTATTTACAGTCCTACATGGAAAAACAATAACTGTGTTTGATGAAACCTTTCTCATTATGAAAATAATTGAAGAAGGGTACATGGCATATGTTCACAGGTATACATGGATAGAGGGCACAGGTTGAATTTGATGGGAAGGGATGATTCTTTTTTTTTTTTTGGAGGGCAATTGGGGTTGGGTGACTTGCCCGGGGTCACATGGCTGGGTTTTTGTTTGTGTGTTGGGTGTCTGGGGCCCGGATCTGGGATCGTGTCCTTCTGGCTCCGGGGCCGGTACTCTGCTCGCTGCGCCACCTAACCGCCCCAAGGAAGGGATGATTCTTTTTTTTTTTTTTTAAACAAATGCTTTATTAACTTCTGTTTTACATCATTCATTTCCACCAGATTTTGAGTTACAATTATTTCCCCCCTGTTATTCCCCTACCCAACCTCCCAGAATAGCAGTCCCACAAGATATAGCTTCCTCCAATCTGCTCTCTCCCATACCTTCTCCCATACCCCCTTCGACTTTTCCATTAGAGGAAGGTGAATCTTTGTTTCCCAATGCCTGCACATCTTATCTCCCAATTATAAGCAGAAGAGTATTAATAATAGTATTTATATATATTTGAAACATTTAATGTTAAGACCTCAAATTTCTGATCCATTTCCTTCCTCCCTTGTCACCCATTCCCTCTTGGGAGATAAGTAATTCAGTATATGTTGTACATGTCTAGCTATGCAAAACATTATCATAGTAGATATATTGTACAAGGCTGCTTATAATTCCCTCCCACTCATCCCACCCCCCACCTGGTCCATTCCCTACATGATCCTGTCCCTCTTCTATAGTGGGTACTTCCAACCTCCCCTCCCCCCAAGGATGCCCTCCCATCCATCATCCCTCCTCTCATCCCCCTTCTCCCTATTCTGCTGCAGGTTGAGATATCCCATTTAGTATGTATGTCATTCCCTCCCTGAACCAAATTCAATGAGAATGTGGTTTTGCCTTTTTTGCCCTCCTAATCTTCCCCTCCCTTGCAACCACTTCCCCTTGCTTCTTCTACATGAGATAGTTTACCCTACCCTGTCTCTCCCCATCTCCTCTTGCCACTTTCCTCTCCCACCTCATAATTTCATCCCTTGAGTATTCTCCCTTCCCAAAATATTCAACCTATGCTCTCTATCCATATATAACTGTAAGCATATACACACACATTCACATATGTATTCATATGACCACACCCCCTTCTTCCATTATTTTCATAGTGAGAAAGATATCATCAGTCACAGTTATTGCTTTTCCATATAGGAATGTAAATAGTTCAACTTTGATAAGTTTTCCTTTTGATTTTTTTCCCCTGATTACCTTCTCAGACATCTCTTCCTTCTTGTGTCTGGATGTCAAATTTTCTATTCAATTTTGATTTTTTCCTCAAGAATGATTGAAAGTCCTCTATTCCACTGAATGACCATATTTTCCCCTGAAATAAAATACTCAGTTTTGCTGGGTAGGTGACCCTTGGGTTCATTCCCAGTTCTTTTGCCCTCTGGAATATCATATTCCATGCCCTTCTATCCCTCAGTGTAGAAGCTGCCAGGTCCTGTGCTATTCTGATTGTGTTTCCACAATATTGAAATTGTTTCTTCCTGGTTGCTTGTAGTATTTTCTCCTTGATCTGGGGATTCTGGAACCTGGCTATAATATTCCTGGGAGTTTTCTTTTTGGGATCTTTTTCAGGAGGTGATCGGTGGATTCTTTCAACCTCTATTTTGCCCTCTGGATCTAAAACATCAGGGCAATTTTCCTTGAGAATTTCTTGAAGGGTGATTTCTAGGTTCTTTCTTTGATCATGGCTTTCAGGTAGTCCAATAATTTTTAAATTGTCTCTCCTGGATCTATTTTCCAGGTCAGTGGTTTTTCCCATGAGATATTTCACATTGCCTCCTAATCTTTCATTTGTTTGGATCTGCTTAACAGCATCTTGATTTCTCATAAAGTCATTAGCTTCCATTTGCTCCAGTCTAACTCTGAAGGAATGAATCTCCTCAGTGAACTTTTGAGATTCTTTTTCCATCTGGCAAATTCGACTTTTTAAGGCATTCTTCTCCTCATTGCCCTTTTGGGCCTCCTTTGCCATTTGAGTTAGTCTATTTTTTAAGGTGTTGTTTTCCTCAGTCAGGCTGTTGACCCTCATTTCATACTTTTCCTGCATCCTTCTCATTTCTCTTTCTAATTTTTCCTCCACTTCTCTTATTTGATTTTTAAAGTCCTTCTTAAGGTCCTCTATGGCCTGCAACCCGCTCATGTTTTCCCCTGGGGCTTTTGGAGCAGGACTTCTGACCTCACAGTCCTTTTCCCGCTCTATGCCCCCAAAATAGGAGTCTAGGGTTGCATTTTTCTGTTTCCTTTGCCTTGGCATGTTGCCACTTAATTGCTTGACTTTTGGGCTTGTTGCCACACTATGGCTTTAAGGCAAGCTAGAGGAATTTTCGTCCAGAACGTGTGGGGGGCAACTTCCCTTTCTGGCAAGCTGTAAACCCACCCACGACTTCCACCCTAGATCACAATCCTGATCCAAGGAGGTTAAAGCAAGAGCAATTACCCCCCAAGACTGATCACTGGATCTCCCTACAATTAATTCACAGGCCAAGAGCTGGAGCTGCCTCTGAAAACTACAAAATGGCGTTTGTCCTCAGTGGCTTCTAGCCCCCAGGGGAGGAAGCTGACATATTCCCCCAAATACAAGTCCCAAAGTCCATAGGACACTAACCTCTTACTTTGTCCTAGGCATGTCTATGTTGATAATTCTGGAGTCGCCACAGCTGCTGGTGTTCTGGGGTTCCTCCAGCTGGCTGCTGGCCCTGTCTCCCTGGGGCTAAAACCTCGCCTCACTCAGACCTGGGCTCCGCTCGGCTCCGCTTCCTGCGCTCTGAGGGTTGCGAGCCGCTGGCTACCAGAGTGCTGAGCTGGTCCTTCCTTCAGGGCTGCTGGGCTGTCCTCAGTGGGAGGTTAGCTTCTCTATGTCGTTCTCTGGGTGCTGGGGCTCCAGAAGTTGTTCAGAGTCCCCTTTTACATAGTTTGGGGGGAATCTGGGGGCAGAGTGGCTTGGATGAGCTGTTTCTACTCTGCCATCTTGGCTCTTCCTCTCGCCCGGAAGGGATGATTCTTAAGGGGTGAAGTCAAGAGGTGAGAGAGGAAAGTGGCAAGAGGAGATGGAGAGAGACAGGGTAGGGTAAACTATCTCATGCAGAAGAGGCAAGGGGAAGTAGTTGCAGAGGAGGGGAAGAACAGGGAGGCAAAAAGACAAAAGTATATTCTCATTGAAGTTGGCTCAAGGAGAGAATCACATACATACTAAATGGAATATCTTACCCTCACTCACTCTCCTGAGTAGGGGAAAGGGGGATGAGAGGGGGGATGATGGAGGGGAGGGCAAACTGGGGGGAGGGGAGGTTGGAAGTACCCACTATCAAAGAGGGACATGATCAAAGTAGGGAATGGACCAGGTGGGAGGTTCGATGAGTGGGAGGGAAATATAAGCAGTCTTTTACAATATATCTACTATGGCAATGTTTTGCATAGCTATACATGTACAACACATACTGAATTGCTTATATTCTCAGAGGGAGTGGGTGACAAGGGAGGAAGGGAATGGATCTGAAAATAGAAGTTTTAAAATTAAATGTTTCATAAAATGTCCAGGCAGTGGGGCTCAGAGATTCACCTTGCCCTAATGGCAAAGTCGAAGGGGATATGGGAGAAGATATGGGAGAGAGCAGATTAGATGAGGGGATATCTAGTGGGACTGATATTCTGGGGTGGTGGGTAGGGAAAAAATGGGGGAAAAATGTAACTCATAATCTGGTGGAAATGAATGATGTAAACCAGAAGTTAATAAAGCATTTGTTTAATTAAAAAAATTTAATATAAAAAAAAAACTAAGGTCTTTCCCATATGTCAATTTATCTGAACCAATGCCTATTCAATGATTAAGCAGAGGTAAGAAACAGTGGGAAAATGACTTCTTTTTCCAAATAAAAAACAAACCAAACAAAATTCCAATCTAGGAGGTGAAGACCTTCAGGGTTTCTGGCCAAAACAGAAACAATAGCTATTTATACTCACTCTGAGTTATTTGGACTTAACAGTGACTAAGTGATTCTTGGGCTGGGACCTACTGTTGGCTGATCAGTGAGAGCCAGAGTAATCTGTGTTTGAGGCATGGCCAAGTAACCCCATTAAAATTTTAAAGAATTTTTATCAAAGCCTGGGTTTCCAATGCTGTATTTCAAGAAATCATAAGTGAAAACATGTGAGGCAAGAGAGTTAGTTGTCACACTTATTTTTAAAGGTAGAATAAATAAGTAGGGAAAAGAAAAAAAATGAAATCCAGTCTGTAAATCCTAAGCTATATTTTGAGGTTTCAGCTATAGAAAATTATATTCGTTTGGGCAGAGCACTCAAACGTAAATGTATAATTTCCTATGTGGACAGAAAAGGAGTATGGAGAAGAGAGAAGAAAGAAGGGGTGGGAAAAAAGGAAGGAAGGAAAGAAAGTGAGAAAGAGGAAAAGAAAGGAGAGAGAGAGAGAGAAAGAGAGAGAGAGAGAGAGAGAGAGAGAGAGAGAGAGAGAGAGAGAGAGAGAGAGATAAAGGGAGGGAGGGAGGGAAGGAGGGAGAAAGGAAGGGAGGAAGGAAAGAAGGAAGGAAAGAAAGAAAGAAAGAAAGAAAGAAAGAAAGAAAGAAAGAAAGAAAGAAAGAAAGAAAGAAAGAAAGAAAGAAAAGAAGGAAAGAAAGAAGAGAAACAATGGGAGGAATTTTGTTTCCACACAATTAAATGTGCTCCTATCTTTGACAGTAGAATGTTGGTCAGATCTGACTGGTTCTAAATAGAGCTGTGATCTAGGAGGCTCAGGGTTTTGATCAGGTAGGGGGTTAGATACTTATAAGCATGCTTGCTGAGCTATGTGAGGTGAGCCTGACCTTGGGAGTTCAGGAAGTTGCACCTAGCCAGTGGAGAGCAAGACAGGAAACTAATGGAAGCAGTGTAAAAAGATTCACATTTGTCTGATTCAGCATACTCCATTAAGGGAGCTACCCATCTATTTGGAAAGAATAAATGTAATGAAAACCTTCCTGGCTTTCAAAGAAATATTATTTATTCCTAGACTAAGCATATTTCTCACAATTGTCGTACAGTTACAGGTTTGACATATCATCAGAAAAAAGGAAGCTTTCTGTGGAACAAGGGGAGGTGCTTCCAGTAGTTTTCAACTGCCCAAGTGTTCACAAGTGCAAGCAATTTACACTTAGTGGTACTTAGGAAATTGGTGTGGTTAATTCATCAAGAAT
Source organism: Gymnobelideus leadbeateri (assembly GCA_011680675.1). Lineage (NCBI taxonomy): Eukaryota > Metazoa > Chordata > Mammalia > Diprotodontia > Petauridae > Gymnobelideus > Gymnobelideus leadbeateri. The sequence continues at coordinate 124,672 of WOXC01005123.1, forward strand.
GTAAACACCCTCTTCATTCTTTCTATGGTGTGATGCAGCCTAAAGGAATTCAGAATTAAATGTTAATTAAAGGAGGGTGCAGAGTAGAAAGCTGAAGGGGTAAGTAATCAGTACTGAGGGAGATTGTTAAGGCAGAGCCAAAGGATTTTGCTAGTATACCACTGATATTGAGGTTGGAATTCACATGTCTTTTATGTGGGGAAAGGAGAACTCTGGGAGCAAAAGGAATATAAAAGACCAGTACTGTCTCAGTTTGAAAACTCTTAGAGCCTAGACTTCAGCTGGAACTATATATCCTGACCTAGAAGTCTTCCAATAGGACAACAAAGGTAGGTTTTTCACCTGGGAAAATATCCCTTTTCTTACAGGTCTGTGAAAATTGATCTCTCTGGGGTACTGACCTAGTAGTGGTATTACTGGATCAAACAGTATGCAGTTTGGTAGCTGTTTGAGCATAGTTCCAAATTGCTCTCCAGAATGGTTGCATCTGTTTCACAACTCCACCAACAATACATTAGTGTGCCAGTTTTCCCATATCCTATTCCACATTTATCATTTGTCTTTTTTCATCATATTTGCTGATCTGATTATTGAGTTGGTACCTCAGAGTTGTTTTAACTTGTATTTCTCTAATCAAAAGTGATTTAGAGTGCTTCTTCATATGCCTATAGATAGCTTTGATTTCAACATTTGAAAATGCCCTGTTTATATCTTTCATCATTTCTAAATTGCAGAATGGCTTGTGTTCTTATAAATTTTATTCATTTCACTATATATTTGAGAAATGAGTTCTTTATCAAAGATATTTGCTGTCAAAATTATTTCCCAGATTTCTGCTTTCCTTCTAATATTATTGACATGGTTTTTGTTTGTACAAAAGCTTTTTAATTTAATATAATCAAAATTACCTATTTAACATTTCATAATGCTCTCTATTTCTTATTTGGTCATGAATTCTTCTCATAAATGTGACAGATGGATGATTCCCACCTCTTCAAATTTACTTATGCAGTCACCCTTTTATGTATGACAGTCATTCTTTTTTTTTTTAATTTATTTGTTTATTTTTAGTTTACAAGATTCAATTCCATAGTTCCTTGAGTTTCAAATTTCCCTTCCCTACCTTCCCCCACACCCCACGATGGCATACAGTCCAGTATAGGATCTGCAAATACTTTCACAATAGACATTAGTCAAGTTACAAAGGTGTATTGTACTAAATGGGATGAAAAATGGTAAAGAAGAAATAAAACCAAACAATGAAAAGAAAAAGAACAATTAGTTTTCTTCCATCAGGATTCAAGCACAGTTCTTTCTAGATCTTTCTCTGGATGTAGACATCTCTCTCCTTCATGAGTCCTTTGGGATTGACTTATATCACTGCATTGGGTCATCACACATATGTTCTATCTGTGATTGTATACAAATTTCTCCTGGTTCTACTCTTCTCACTCAGCATCAGTTTGTATAAGCCTCTCCAGGTAAATATAAAAACCGTCTCCTCCTCATTTCTTATAGCACAATAATATTCCATTACATGCATATACCACAACTTGTTTAGCCATTGCCCAACTGATGGGCACCCCTTTAACTTCCAATTCTTTGCAACCATGAAAAGAGTGGCTATAAATATTTTTGTACATATGGGTCTTCCTCCCTCTTCTATGATCTCTTTGGGATATAACCCTAGAAGTGGTATTGCTGGGTGACAGTCATTCTTAATGTTTCAAAACTTAAGGTAATCAAAAATCAGTGAGAATTATATTTTCTCCCTTCTCATAGTGACACATTCCACATTAATTTTGTTTAAATTTTGGGAATAATTCATGGTACCCTCTCCTCAGATACTCTATCCTCCATTTCTTCCCTTTTACAACCCATCTAGAGAAAGGAACATACAGTGCTTGACACCTCTTTCTCACTTGCAAGCTTTGTGTGAATTAATCCTCAGAAGTACTAAAGAACAGAAATGCTTCCCCTTCTCATTGATTGATTAGCAGAGAGTGGAGGTTGAGAAAAAATTCTTGGAACTAAATAAAGGGAAATTCATTAGCCGACACCCCAATGGGTGTCAAAATATCTCTGAGTTGAGCAGCAACTGACTGGGCTCATTTTACCATGTTGGGCTAATCAAAGTTATTTTGACATTAATCCTTCTCCCTACAGGTTCAAGAAGTAAAAGAGAAATCATTGTTCCAGGACCAGACACATTGCTTTAGAGACTTGTACAAGAAGAGTCCAAACCCAGCTCATTTCAATGGATACAGTTCAGCCAGAAACAAGAGACTCTTGGGCTCCGACATTGGTATATGAAGAAAACCAACCACTGAACTCTTCTACAGGGGTAAATTCAACCCCATCACCCCCAGAAACCCAGTCCAGCCATTATTACTTTATCTGGAGGATTCTTTTTTATGCTATCCTGGCTCTCTTATTCCTCATCTTTATTGTGATTCTATGGCAATTTCCCCCACCACTCTCTGTATGCTCAAATCTAACACCACACAAAAATGTAAACCCAGATTTGCACAAATTTCCTACAGTTAACTATTAATGGCATCAGCAGTTAGAGCACACAGACCCAATCAATATATTGCCATATTTTCTGCCTGATGCAACATACGTGAGGTTCCATCTCCCAATCCTCCATGACCAAGTTCTATCCTCCTCCATGATCAAATCAGAGTGCAGACAAAGCCTTGAAGAGCTTTGCCAATGGCTTGTGAAAAATGCTTTTCTCCACATCATGTCTGGAGAAATCTGAAGCAGCTTCTCTTATCTGTTTCTATTTTCACTCAGTCCTCTTCCTGGAGGAGGTATTTTTCAGGACACCACTGAAAATTCCCTATAAACAAACATGGAATCAAAGAAGAAATTTCAGAAGACACTCCCACCATACTCCTTTACAAAGTTGGAAGAACAATTGGTGTGGTAAATTGAAGGACAAACAGCAACATCCCATGTACTGGCAACTCTCTCTTCCTTCCCTCTCCAGACCTCTTAGGGAATCAGTTCAGCTTTGCAAAGCACTCTTCTCTGGATGCCTTTGCTCTTTTATTCTGTTACAAACCTGACCTGCCCTCCTCAGCTTTGGATTGCTCTCACCATCTCCTGCCATTCCTCTTCCTCACCAAGCTACTGAATAAAGGTGGAGAAAACCATGAAGACTGGGTCCACAACAGAATTGTTAAATACCACTCCAAAAGGCTCATGATGGAAAATGCTATCCACATCCAGAGAAAGAATTCTGAATGCAGATCAAACATATAATTTGCTCTTGTTTTTGCTTTCTCTGGGTTCATTCCTTTGGTTATAAGTCTTCTTTGCAACATAAGTAATGTAAAAATGTTTCATGTGAATGTATATGTAGAGTCTATATTAAATTGAATGTTGTCTTTGGGAGGGGGTTGTGAAAGTGAGGAAGAAAATTTGGAATTCAAAAGCTTGTGGAACTGGATCTTCTAAGCTAAAAAAATAAATAAGTACATTAAAAAAATAATTGTTAGTCTCAAACTGACCCTCAAAGTGTATTCCTTTTCTATATCCCAAATTGATTTACAAACTTACTTACTATTGTGGCTTTTCTAAATCTTTTCCTCTCTCCTCACATTTCCCATTGCTTCTCCAACCCTCTCAGCTGAGAAGTTTGATTCATTGATGTATTTACCCATAAAGAGGGTTAGGGTGGCTCTGGAGATATATACCCAAAATACCAATATGCTGGGTCCTGCCAAAGGAATTTGACTCAAGCCTTCTCTCAGCCAAAGAAAAGTAAAGCTCATTGAAAGTTCACCATATTGGGTAGACTCTTAAGGAGCCTAAGTATCTGTATTGCTCAGATTTGACAAGCAGGCCAGAATCATCTGACATAGAGTAAGCCAGTGCTAAGTCATTTCCCCCACCCCCACCCCATATGGAGGGAAGAGAAGATCTTGTATACAGAAAGGTTGTGGGAGGAATCTAGGGGTGGTCTAGGGGAAAATTTTGGGGAAGAAGGTCTTCGGGCGTCAGATGAGATCAGACTCCAGTAATGAATGATTAAGGGTGGTAAGTTGGTTGAGGCTACTTGGAGATGACAGCAATGGTTGGCCAGGCTAGTTCAAGGGTGGAACAAGAGGATCAAGGGTGAGAAATTGCTGGACAAAGGAGGGCTGGACAAATTGCTGGGCAGAGCCACAACTTAAGGCCCATGGCCTCAGGCAAATGCCTTACTTGGGAAGATTCTAGGAGAGCTCAAGGGGCTCCCAGAGCCTGTACCTCAGATTCAAAGAGAGCTTAAGGGGGTGCCCAGAGCCTATACCTCATCATTACATTAAAAACAGCTCTATCCACCAAAAGGTGACTCATCATGTTAGCATCCTATAGCTCTCCTTTTTTTTCATAGCTAAACTCCTAGAGAAATCCATTTAGAACCAATTTTTTTCGCAACCTTTCTCGTCATTCCCTTCTTCACTCTCTGCCCTCTGGCTTCCTAACTCACCATTCAGTGGAAACTATTCTTGCCAACGTTACCAAAAGATCACTTAATTGTCAAATACCATGCTCTTTTTCTCAGTCCCCATCTTTCTTGACTTCTCTGCAGCTTTAGACCCTGTCAATCACTCCCTTCTTAATACTCTCTTTTCTCAAAGATTTCCTGGTATTTCTCTCTCCTGGATCCTCTCCTACCAGGTACTTAGAATCATTTTCTTGTTCTTCAGCTATCGGTGTCCATCCAGACTCGTTCCTGGACCCTCTTCTCTTGTCCCTCTATACTATTTCACTTGGTGATGTCATTATCTCACATGGATTAAACTACCATCCTAATACTAAGGATCCATACATGTATTCTTCCAGACCAAACCTCTCATCTGACCTCCAGTCTTGAAAAGGGGAAGTGATAGTGATATAAAAAACAAAAGACAGGTCACTTAACACCAATTGCCCTATCTCCCCCGCCTCCAAAAAGCAAATAAAAAAAAAAAGAAAGAAACAATTATTTTATAACAGAATGGTCATATGGAAAAAAAGTGTTCCAGAATAGTTGGAAAAGAACAAACATTCTGATTTTTTTAAAAATGTAAGCAGAAATGCACAAGCTCTAAGTCAATAACTTTGATTTTGATTTCTGGAAGGCAATAGACTTTTGTTTCATTAATTTAAAAGCAGATGAAATGCTGGTTTGTCTAGAAAGAAAACAGTGGGGGAAACCTTAAAAAGAGTTATCAGGAAAAGCAGCTTTTTTATGGCAGAGAATCTACATCTACACTCTCAGGGGTGAAAGTTGTCCTTTATATTTGGGCTGCCCTTATTTATGTGACTCCTTTGCTAGATTTCTCTGCGTGCTCTAGCTACTCTAGTTCTTAAATAGAACATTGTGATCCAGTTCAGCATGTGGACTGTGATGTGATCAGTATTATATTTCTCTTCTTTTGTTCATATGTGAGTTATAATTATTGTTTTGTTTTTCTTTCTCTTTTTCATTAAATTGAAGTTTGTGTTTGAGCTAATTATATTATTATGATTAATTTGTATAAATAGGAAATAGACCAGCATCAGAAAGTATAGTGGTAATGATGAGGTGTTGGCTCTGGGAACCTCTAGCTCTGATTGAATCACCCCATATGATGAGGAATTTGCATGAGGCTATAAGCCTCACATTGTGGCTGGGCCCAGACCTCTGTTACTAGCCTAGCTCTCCATTGTCCATCTACTTCCCACCCTAGAGCCTTTCAAAATACCAATCCACCCTTGAACTTGCTTACCCCACCATTGTCTGTAGTCTCTAGGTAGCCTCCAGCAACTTCCCACCCTTAATCACTCATTGACCTGCTCTGACTTCTGAAGAAGCTCCTCCTCTAGACCACCCCTAGATTCCTCACACAAACTTTCTGTATATAAGACTCAATCTCACACCATGTGGTGTGAGAGCACCATAGAATTTTCTAGCACAGACTTACTCTGTGTCTAATACAAGAGACCTTTTAAGAAACTTCTTTGGTTGAGAAGACTTAAGTCAAATTCATTTGGCAGGTGCTTCTGAGACTGTGGGTCTCCAGCTGTTCCTGGTTTCTATGTATTTTATAGGTTTCCTTGTCTAGGTGCTTTGAGCACTTTGTGTCAATCTGTTTTCTCTTTGTATCTGTCTGTTCTGTAGAAATTCCCTTCAGGTTCCTGTTGGGAATTCCTTCCTGGTTATGTCCTATGTCTCCTCGTCTACAGGCTTTGAGCACTCTGTATCTGTTTTTTCTATGTCCACCTGTCTTTCAGCATCTGTCTGCTCTGCTCTATGAAAAAAAATCCTTGAGTCTGCCACTTGTAATATTCAAAATGCAGCCAGGCAGAAAGAAACACTGTACTTGGGCTAGAAAGATTGTTAGTCCCTTAAAGAGAGGTAGTTGGCAGGAAAAAAAACATTTCTCTCTTTCCATTCCTTTGGACTCTGGTCAAGTTTTTGATTGGATTAACCAGCCCTCATCAGTCTTCCAGCTACCCCCCCACCCCACTGCCTCCAAGCCCCCACCCTTCCTGTGAGAGTGCACCCCTCCCTGTACCTGCTCATTCCCACTCAGATGATTCCTTCACAGAACAAAATGGGGGAAAGGGGAAACTTCTCCCCTAAGATTTATCTATTAGAAAAGGGGCCACTTCATTCATCAAAGAGAAGCAGGTTTCAAACCTTCACTTTGGAATAGGACTAGCACTTAACCCTTTCCTGGGTCATGGAAAGAGAACTGTGCAATATCATTGGGAATATACATCCAGTAATTGAATTCATTCTATTTACTATTTGTCACTAAGAAAAATTAGGAAATGCATAGATCAGAAAAAGAGATAAAGCTCTCACTTTCAAAGAAGTTTCTAAGGAGTGGCCACCTGAGTAAAGTTTACTTGAGCAAAAGGTCAAAAAAATCCACTAAGATACTCCTCCCTGTAGTCCTACCTCTGACAAGGCTAAGGCTACTGTGCCCTCCCCCTGTCATCTTGCCTCTGACTGAACTGAGGATACAGTGAGAGGTTGGAACCATTAGGATCCTTCTCCCTGTCATCCTGGTTCTGACCAACCTTGTGCTGCAGTAAAAAGTTAGAAGAATAGTAGAGAATTTGAGTTAACCTCCCCCTACCAGGTGAAGGAACAAGTCAAGAACAAGTCAAAAGCAGCTATACCAGGCCCCACTAGCAATAGCCCTAGGTCCTTGGTCACCTTGAAACTCACTCCTTTAGGTTAGCCCTAGAGCCAAGCTTTCCGACACAAGAAGTGGTGCCTTCTTTTTCCTTCCTGCCCAAATCAACAGCCCCTGCAGCCAGGTTCTGCAACTGTGGGGAGATGAAAAAAAAAGGGGGGGGGGGAATGAGGTCAGAAGTTAATCAGCCTCTGCACTTGGTAAGATCAATAATTTTTATATGTGATTTGGAAATGCAATTAATGTCATTTGACTATTTGTATTATTATTGTATTTCTACACTGTATATTGTAAAATGTGAGTGATCATTGTGAGCCAGAAATGGTGTTAGACAAAGCAACTATTGGTCTGAATTTAGCTGAAACTAAGACAGTGGAAAATTTGTTTAAAACCAGGTATGTTATTTTGTCAAGTCCTGCTAATCCTGTCATAAAAGCTAAAACAAGTGGGCTCTTACTCATGAAAAATTTAAGACTGTTAAGTAATTTGAGATTATTGTTATAATGTTAAAACATAAAGGTGATCTCCCAGCAGCTCTAAGGGTAGACACTCCCTACTCCCCTCCCTTAGGAAGAGGGCCAAGGTCACCTCCAATGTAGTGCTATAGGGGGTGTTTGGAGGCCACATGTGCCAACTACCATATACAGGGATCCTGAAAATAAAATATGGAAACCCTGAAAAACATTCTGGTAAGGAAAAAAAATCAGTATTGAAAATAAGGGGACTTGTCACACAACTCATCCATGAGTATGTGGTTTTCATCAGTCCAGAAGAAGAATACCATAGGGTGGACAAGCAGATCAGCCCTTCTTTAGGTTCCCTATTGATTTCTTATTTGTAAACTTGCCAGATCCCTTACAAATCATCTGGTGGGCAAGGTCATTTGTCCCAGGAAAAAATTTAAAGTGTCTTTGGCTTATGGAGTTCCTAAGCAATGAATTTTGGCTTACTAAGAAATGGAATCTCTTATGCATATAAGTCATGGTAAAAGAAAAACAATTGCATCAAGCCCTGATCTGTGATTGGTGAGATGTGCCATGAGATAAAAAGCTATTGGGACTGCAACTAGTTTTATTTTGAGCTTGAATTTAGATATAGTTGCTTGAATTAAATCAGGATCTGATAGAAATGTCACAAGCTACTCAGGGGGAATGTGATCCTGCTACAGGTAAAGGTTTGCTTTTGGGAAAAGCTGAGAGGACAATTTTAGCCTCCAGCTAAATGGGAACCTCCTGGTTCAGTTTCCCCATTGTCTTCCTTTGAAAAGGAATGTTTTCCACCAGGCTATTCCTGAGTCTGGCTATGATATGGATTTAAAGCAACTCTTGATTTTCGGCTGGTTTGATTCATCCATTTTGAAGAGATGGGGGGAGGGGGCAGATCCCAGGGGCCTTGATCCAGTGTCAGCAGAGCCTGAGAAGCTAGCGCTGGGCCTCGGTGGCCAAAGCAGCTGGGGGGTGAGGGTGGGGGGGTGGGAGGGACAACCAGCACTCAGGGTGGAGGGGGTGGTCGATTATTCACAGTTTCAGGAATCTGATGATGCAGATCAAGATTATAGAAGAGATTCAGCCCCTCCAGCTAAGAAAATCCATTCATCACCCCATGGGAAAAATTCACAGGAAGATAGTGAGGACTGTGAAGAAAAAGATTTGAAGACAAAGAAGGATGATTCACACTCACCAGAGGATAGTGAAGATGAAAAAGAACACCACAAAAATGTTCGCCAGCAGGGCCAGGCAGCATCCAAAGCAGCTTCCAAGCAGAGAGAGATGCTCATGGAAGACATGGGTAGTGAAGAAGAACAAGAAGAGGAAGAAGAGGCACCATTCCAGGAGAAAGATTCTGGCAGTGATGAAGACTTCCTAATGGAAGATGATGATGATAGTGATTATGGAATTTCAAAAAAGAAAAACAAAAAGATTGTGAAGAAATCCAAGCCTGAAAGGAAAGAAAAGAAAATGCCCAAACCTAGGCTAAACACTTCACCAAGTCCAGTGAAAGGCAAACAAAAAGTGGGCTGTCCCACAGTATCAAAGGCATCAAAGGAAAAGACTCCTTCCCCCAAAGAAGAGGAAGAGGAGCCAGACAGCCCCCCAGAAAAGAAAAAGTCTGCTATCCCTCCACCAGAAAAGTCTGGGGATGAAGGGTCTAAAGATGAAGCCCAGTCTGGGGAAGATTAAAAATTGAAGATTTGAGGGGCGGCTAGGTGGCGCAGTGAATAGAGCGCCGGCCCTGGAATCAGAAGGACCTGAGTTCGGAGCCGGCCTCTGACACCTAATCCGCACAAACAAAAACCTAGCCGTGTAACCTTGGGCAAGTTACTTAACCCCAATTGCCCTAAAGGGGCGGCTAGGTGGCGCAGTGAGTAAGAGTGCCGGCCTTGGAGTTTGGATGACCTGAGATCAGATCCAGCCTCAGAAAATGAGCACCCACGCATAAATAATGACTAGCCGTGTAACCTTGAGCAAGTTACTTAACCCCAATTGCTTAAAAAAAAAAAAAAAAAAAAATTGAAGATTTGGGGAGATTTTATTTAAAAATAAAGAGGGGAAAAAACATCTACTTAGGGGTAGATCATGGTTTTGGCTATGGCTTGACTCATGGGCTTTGAATGCTTTCCTGCTTTCCCCCTTTCCGTCTTTCCCCTTCCCCCCACTGATGAGAGATAACAGCATCTTCTCCTCCCCCCCACATTTTTTAAAAGAGAAAATTACCTTTGTTTATTGGCTACTCTGTCTCTCCCCAGTCTCCAGTAAAAGCCATGACAAAATGAATGAATTTGCCACCTAACTTTAAAAAAAGATAAATGAAAGGGTTATTACAAGTGAAGCAATAAGATTTGAGGCAAACCCTATTGGAATCTTAACTTTACTAAAAGTTAAGCTTTACTAAAAGTTATCAAGGTGAACAGGAATCCAGAAAACCACAACAATTCCAAATGAAAATGGTCATTCCTTATTTACCTGAATTTTAAAAACAAAATCATTGTCAGCAAAGAGAAAAATGTGTATATTAAAAAAAATTTTTTTAAAATCATGAATCTAAACTTTCATTGACTAGGCAGGAAGGTGATAAATACGAATACAACTTTAAATTTCCCATATTTCTAACTCCATTTGGGAACAACCAGGCCACATGACTTTTTGGTGTGGGTTTTTTGTTGTTGTTGTTATTGTTTTGTTTTATTCTATTTCACTCCTGGTCATCTCAAGGAGAATAGGAACAATAAGAAATCCTTTTCTCCTGCTAAGGTCTTTAGGGAGTTAAATGATGCTCAGCCTAAAAATCAGGGGAGCAAGTGCATCAAAATCTAAGTGACTTTGTTTTAGATCTGAATATCCATGGTTCGTGTTTTTAAAACAAATATGTATCTTTCCTTTTTCTTGGAATAAATTTTACCAAGGATCAAGAGGAATTTAGATTTTAACAGCAAGATTGCTGTACCACATCAAAATGGGTTTCTTCTCAAACTGACAATGTTTAGGTTTTAAGCCAATAAAGAACCAGTTAATGTGAAACTAAAAAAAAAAAAATAAAGTAACTCTTATCTGAAGTCAAACAGAGCTAAAGATGTTTCATCCTGTCATATCTAGCATGTTCCTGCTTTTTATTTTTATAACAGATTTCTCTAATTAGAGCAAGTCATCAGGAAAAGAGAGTAAAAATATAATACAGGTATGTGAAATTTTACTGTTGTCAATCTGAACATGCAGTCATTCCATATCCCAAACAACTGGGTAAATAAATACACAGGCTTGTCATCTGCCTACTTGCATAGTCAAATGAAAGATTTAATCCCTGGAATAGAACATTTTTTTTTCTGGATGACATGGGAACAATTAGTCAAATGGAAAAGAAGCTATGAAACAAATGTACAAACAAAGTTAATCATTATCCCATATACCAAGGCTGGGATACAGCTAAGTTACTAAAGCATGTTCGATCTGAGCCACTCAGCCTAAAATTATATTTCTTTCTACAGTCTAAATAGTTTAGTAAAACGATATTCAGGCTAGTCAACTGCATGTTACTAGATACATCTGGCTTTCTCCTCATATCTTGGGCCCTGCTTATTGAACTTGCCTGTCAGATTTGCATCTTTCAGATTACAGGCCAATTTTTCTACAGTTGACAGCAAGCAGTGGGTACCTATCATCCCCTGAAGGTGATCTCTGCTTCGTTTCAGTCAACTTCCTCCTTGGGACACTGAAACTGGGACAGCTCCACTTGCCTTTTCAGCCTGAAGAAACTATGGAAGCTGAGACTTTAGTCCCTTGTCCCAAATGATTTTGGGTCCCAACTTTTTGAATGGGGTATGATGGAATCCTAATGAAGCTGCTTCCAGCTGCTGTCCAGTCTAGCCATCATCCCCTGAGACTGTTGGAAATCGAGCAACCACTGTCTGGCCTTTTTCCCAGCACTGCTTCCCACCCAGCCTGTTCCACACTCTGATGATTCCTTTGCTAAACAAAACAAAAAAAGGGGGGGGGCAGTGCCAGTTGAGCTGGTAGACCTTCCCAACCAGAATATTTGCTCCAGCAGTGGTGGGGAGGGAGCGGATCCATCAGATCATTCATTTGGAAGCCAGAAAAATGGGCTGACTCCTAAGAGACTAGTACTTCATTACCCAACTAGATAACATTCTAGTCACAAGGTACTAGTAATAGTTAAGAAAATTCTGAATGAACTCCTTCCAAATTTGGCCTTCCTATTGGGTTGGGCTCTGATAATGAGCTAGCTTTTGTGCCTACTGACTACAGAGCTCAGGCCCAATGTAATGAACTAACCAGAAACTGAAGGAGTTCCTTGACAAATTAGTTCTAGAACTGGGTCACACTTCTTCCCCTGGCCCTAATCAAGTGCACCTCCAACTAAATTGGGCTTTTCTCCCTTTGAAATTATGTTTAGCCATCCTCACAGTGATTAGAGAAGAGTTATGAGCTGAGGCTACTAATTCTTCCTTAATTAAGTTCCTACAGGTATTGCAAGAAATACAAGGGAAGGTCTTGAATTTGTTTTGAAACACCTTGCCTGTTCCTATATCAGATCCTGTCCGTCAAAGTGAACTCTATGCCTCCCTGGCTCCACCACTCTCTCATGAAATTAACTATCCCTGACTAATAGAATGTGGACCTAGGACCAGATTTTCCCCGTGGTTCCTCATAATGTCTTTGTGCCCTTTCTCCATGTCAAACCCCCATGCTACTAAAGGTAAAAACACCTGCAAGGGGACAAAGCACTCTGGACATTCCAGGCAGAAGAAGACTCATGGATGAGTTCATCCTCTGACCTGGTTTCTTTACTGGTGCACTTCTATTGTCCTGATGTGAAATATTTTTTTACTTTGCACTCTGTATCAATGGCCTAAAGGAAGGTCTTGGGGGTGGGGGGTGGAAGGGAACCTCATTCAAAGGAGAGGGAGATTATGTTATGATAGAAGGTGCTCTCCCCTGAAGATTGCGAGCTCAAAACACTTTGAAACCTGACCTTGGCCCTATCTGTTGGCTTTGCACGAATGCCCAGCCCCCCTATTATGTTGGTCTAGCCCTTCCCAAGGAAGTATCCCAGACATTCTGTTTTAATCCTTCTTGACCGGGCCCCACTCTAGGCTTTTGTTTGTTTTCCTACCTCTCAATCCCACATTCAAGCTTCCCCTTCTAAGGGAAACTAGGTAATAGTCCTTGTTCCTAACTTCCCTTTGGCTCACTACCCTGGTGTCAGACTTGGTTGACCTCTCCTCCTCTTAACTATAGCCCTTCTCGTAGGACCCAGACTTGTTAACAAATTCACACAGTTTGTCAGGTCCTGCATTAATTTTGTTAAGCTGATGATTACTAGAGATCCCCATTACCAACCCATGGACACCAACCCCCTCTTATTTTTAGGGAGTTGTGCCTAAGGTTTGACACACTTTGCAAAAGAAGTGGGGAATATTGTACCCAAGATCTTCCCTGCTCTAGGCCCTTTGATACGCTGAAGTGCACCTGGAGCCTTTGCGGGGAGGCCTGATTTTCCAGAATTCTTTTTGATTGGGCAGTGAGTCAAGAGGGTTGTTACAATCTCTGAGCCAGGAGATGGTTATATAAACCCTGATATGAGGCTTTTGTTTGGGGCTCACTTTGAGAAGTGTTGAGTGATTTGACCAGACAATACACTGGTTAGCCATTGAGAGCTCCCAGGCTTTGAAAATCCAGATGTTGATGCTTCCCCCTCTAGTAACTGTGACTAGGTATGAATGTAATGGTCAGACAGTTGGAGGCCTGTCTGCTTGAAATGTTTCTCTGTCTTCTTATAACTTCTGCCTGTATATTCTGAAGTTTGAGGTGCTGACTTTTCCCCCTGAACTAGGTAAATGATATGTTTGATTGATTAAAGCAAGATTGTTAACCCATTTTGAGTTGCTTTCCTTTAGAAAAGCAGATCTAAGAACCAGTGTTGGCAACCACCCTGGGGATGCTGGGGTGCTTGCTGCTACACCAATCCTGAGTCACACTGCATTTTATCTCAGTTCCCACCATTTTGTGCCCCCTTCTTCAGGAAGTAAAGTCCTGCCACAGAGCTGATACTCTATGGATCTGACCATTACTTTGTGGTTTTTGTCTTTAAATACTCTGGCTTTGCCCCTGCTTAGGGCTGTCTGACTTGAGTCTACACTCTGGACAGCTGGGTCCTCATTCAATCCACATTAAATTTATATTAAATTCATACCAGGGTCCCAGCAAGATGATTTTCTGCACAACAAGATGAGGTCAATGAGTGATTAAGGGTGGGAAGTTGCTGGAGGCTACCTGGAAACTACAGACAATGGTGGGGCAGGCCAGTTCAAGGGTGGATTGATATTTTTGTAGGCTCGAGGGTGAGAAGTAAATGGACAATGGAGGGCTGGGTCTGGACCCAGCCACAATGTAAGGCTTATAGCCTCATGAAAATGCCTCATCAAATCGGATGATTTGATTAAAGTTTGGGGGGGGGGAAGGTTCCCAGAGCCTGTACCTCAAAGATTCAAGGAGAGCTCAAGGGGGTTCCCAGAGCCTGCACCTCATCATTCCTTCCTCAAACAAATGGGACCCGAATTCCTTTGGGGTAAAGAGCAAACATCTAGGATTCTGAAAGTGCTTCCTGCTGGCAAGGAGCATAGAGCTGTGCCTGCCTCTCTGGGTCCCATTCAAGGGGTCAGACTCTGGAATGTGCATGATGCGAAGTCCAGTGGGCTGGAGAACTTGGATTCAGTCAGAGATTTGTATAGCCTTAGTGGTCATCCAGAGGTTGATGGCTTGAACCCTGGAGGAGATAAACCTGGCAGGGAGGTTAAGCAAACAAAGATGAAACAGGCACCAAAAAAAAAAAAAATAGAGAAAAGGCCAATTTCCCTGGTATAGAAGACAATTTTTCTGGTTGGAATTAAAGATGACTATGGCAAAGCCAAAAGGAAAGGGGCAGGTATAATTTCACTTCTTTTTATCCTCTTTTGCTGGAGGGGGCTGGGGTCTTTCTAAACAGTAGCTTGAGGTCCTCCAATGGCTCCCAGGTATATCCTTGAATCTCTGGGGGGGGGGGGGGCAGGGGAAGGAAGATGTGGTACTGGTTTAATCCTAGAATTATGAGTCCAGCTGGGGAGACCTTTGAGTTTTACTGCTTTTGAAGTAGTGAGTATGACTCAGTAGGGTCCCTTCCATTTTACATCTAACTGTTCTCCCTTTTGGGTATTCCATGACTTTAAGTAGACCCAATCTCCAGGTTGTACTGCAGGAGGACAGTGCTTTTCATTGCTGACAGGTTTTAGGAGATAATTATTGGCATGTTCAGCCACAGCATTCCTGACAGCTCCTAACTGGGTTCCAAATTGGGTATCAAATTCTGTTCTGGGTCCACCAGGATGTCAGAAGTTAGGAAGGATCTCCCATATATGAGGGATCTCCCATATAAGGGACTAAGCTTAATATTTTCCCAATGTATGATTCAGACACTGAGCAGCCCAATGGGGAGATTCTTAGCCCAATCTTCTCAAGGTTTCTATGCATAGTTTAGTAAGGACCCACTTAAGGGTATGATTGATTTTTTTCTACTTTACCAAAGGATTTTGAATTCCAAGGTGAGTGGAGGTGGTAAGTGATTTTAAGTGTCTTTGCCACTGCCTGGGTTATCTGTGAAATAAAACCTGGGCCATTGTTACTCTGTAAGCAGCTATGCAAGCCAAAATGAGTTATGATTTCCTTTAATAAGAACTTTGAAACTCCCTGAGCCTTTTCAACTCTGCAAGTGGAAGCTTCTACCCAATTAGTAAAGGTGTCAACAAAATCCAAAAGAAATTTGAAATCCCTACATAGGGGTATATATGTAAAATCTTCACCTGGGTAGGTACCCCTCCTCAGAACAGGTTTTAAAAGGGGAGGAGGTTTGACTGCCCTTTTGGGATTCAACTGAGTACAGGTTGGGCATTGTTTTTGATGGATGTAAAAGTAGCTTTTTAACAACAGAGAAGGAAACTAAAATGAAAGACTTGCCTTATACTTAACAAATTTTGTTGTTGTTTGGTCATTATCAGTGGTGTATAACCCATTGGGACCCCATTTGGTGAATTCTTGGCAAAGATACTAGAATGGTTTTCCCATTTCCTTCTCCAGCTCAATTTCCAGATGAGGAAGTGAGGCAAAGAGGGTAAAATGAGTTGCTCAATGTTATAAAGGTAGTTAGTGTTTGAGACCAGATTTGAAATCAGGAAGATGAGGCTTCCTGAATTCAGGCCCAGTGTTTTCTCACCTGTTCCACCTAGGTGCACTTTAAAGACTTAAGGCATTTCAAAAGTAATGATAATTATATTTTGTTCCTTTTTGCCATAGCATTTTGCACATCATTTTGTTTAAATTTTGAGACCATTTGTCTCTACCCTCTCCTTATATGATCCATTCTTGAATTTTTTTCCCTTTCATTTTCAATTTTCTAGAAAGAGGAATGTGATTGCTTTTACTTTCTCAAACTACAAGATATATTTGAGGTAACTGAGAGAAAAGCTACATAAAGGAGTGATTCTCCTTTTATTGGTTTAGTTATCAAGGGAAGGAATAGGGGAGAGTACTCTGATTAGCAGATAAAAGGGAAATCTTAAGCTAACACACTCTGATAGGTGAAGTAAAGAAAGCCAGAAGCCACTGCCCAGATCCATATTGCTATTTCTTTTTTTTTTTTTTTTAAAGCAATTGGGGTTAAGTAACTTGCTCAAGGTTACACGGCTAGTCATTATTTATGCGTGGGTGCTCATTTTCTGAGGCCGGATCTGATCTCGGGTCATCCCAACTCCAAGGCCGGCACTCTTACTCACTGCGCCACCTAGCCGCCCCTTTAGGGCAATTGGGGTTAAGTAACTTGCCCAAGGTTACACGGCTAGGTTTTTGTTTGTATGGATTAAGTGTCGGAGGCCGGCTCCGAACTCAGGTCCTTCTGATTCCAGGGCCGGCGCTCTATTCACTGCGCCACCTAGCCGCCCCCATATTGCTATTTCAACCCAGTAATTTGACACAAACCTTTCCCTCTTTAGGTACCAGTGGTGATATAAAAGACTCAGCTTAGACTTGGAGCTGACAAGGTAGCATCTTGATACCTCCCTTGTTTCTTTGGCATTGCCTGCTCTCCCTCTTCTAATTATATTCTTTCCTCTCCTCTCTCCCTATATCCCTCCTATCCTCTCTTCTCCTTCACTTCTGCTCATCCCTCATTTCCTTCTTCACCCTCTCCTCTCTTCTTGTTAAAACTCAGGTGACCCAGCTCCACTTCTCACACTATCATGGAGAACATCAGCCACAGCATTGTGATTGATGATGATGAACCAGGCTATGATCTGGACTTATTTTACATCTATCAACATTATGCTCAAGATCTGGTAGAAGTGTTCATTCCTCATGGGCTGATCCTGGACAGGACGAAATGTTTAGCACAAGATGTGATGAAGGAGATGGGAGGTCACCACATGTTTGCTCCATGTGTCCTCAAAGGTGGCTATACATTCTTTGCTGATTTGCTGGATTACTTCAAGGCACTGAACAGGAATTGTGATCATTCAGTTCCTATAACTGTAGATTTTATCAGATTGAAGAGCTACTGTAACAACCAGTCAATAGGGGACATAAAAGTGATTGGGGGAGATGATCTCTCAACCTTAACTAGAAAGAATGTCCTGATTGTTGAAGATATAATTGACACAGGGAAAACAGTGCAGACTTTGCTTTCCCTGATCGAGCAGGACAATCTAAATATGGTGAAAGTAGCCAGCTTACTGGTGAAAAGGACCCCACAAAGTGTGGGGTACACACCTGACTTTGTTGGATTTGAAATTCCAGACAAATTTGTCATTGGCGATGCCCTGGACTACAATGAATATTTCAGAGGCTTAAAGCATATCTGTGTTATTAGTGAGACAGGCAAAGAAAAGTGCAATGCATGAGATCAACTTGATGTGCAGAGAATTTGAAACATTTGGAGGAAACCCATCAACTTCACTTCTGGGCCCTCAATTCAATTTGTCCATTGTTTCAGCCCTGTGGTCATTTTCTTCTTAGAGTTTTTTGCATAGACTGAGTCTTGTCTCTTTTATACAGGAGGAATGTCAAATGCTTGCTTCAGATCAGATTGCTGTTTCATTATCTCTTAAACTTAAGGAGACTATCATTTCCCCTGGCGGGGCGGGGGGGGGGGGGAGTGAGGTGGTGGTGGGGGCTGTGTATTGTTTAGATTGCTGTTTGACTGAGAATGGGAAATTACTTAAACTACTGAAATGAAATAGTTCAAATGTTATGCATGTAAGCGATGTTAAAAAGTATAGATTAATTTTTAACATTGGTAATTTAATGATGTATGTTAATGAAAATGTAGAGAACAGATTGCATATTGTTAGTTAATACCTTTTCCTCACCAAAAAGGGAACAATTTCAATATCTGTTCCAATTCTGTTCTGTGTGCTCTCTCAGGTTAAACTTAAGGAGAAAAATATATAGTTGGCACACAATTATCTCTTCTTAAAACACAATAGTATGCCATCAAATTTGCATACCACAACTTGTTCAGCCTTTTCTCAATTAATGGGATTTTTCCTAAATTCCCAAAATTAATGGTATAATTCCTAAACCATCATCACCACCACCACCACCAACTTTGAATATGTCATATCCTTTTAAAAACTGCCCTGAGCAGGAGAGTCTGTTACTCTGGGTTTCATAGTCACATATGTCTTTTAATCTTCCTTCTCTTCAGAAGAGGTTGTATTATCTCCATTTACAAACACTTTTTTTTTATCCGTTTTTCCCAAAAGCTCTTCTTGTCTTTCTAGTTCATCAAGTCTAGCCCATAGTTCCTTCTCACTGAGGAAACTGCCCTCAGATTTTGCACCATCTGTAAAATCTGCTTCAAAAACATCAGAAATTTTTGGTCTTGAATGAGGTCTATGAGAAGTTCTGTGCTTTGCTTTAACTTCAATCTCACTTTTAATGTCTTCTCTTATATCAACAATATTCCCTGATGCTTCAATCACTCTCTTTAAATCTTCTGTGAATTCAACTCTCCATTCAAAGTTGTTCATCACTTTTTAAAAAACCATCCAATGCTTTCCAAATAATGTTTTTTCCTACATTCTACTAAACCTATACAGCCTGCTGTGCTGATCATTTGCAAAACCAGTTTTCCCCAAGTAAGACTGTGACTTCATTGTTATTAACAAGATGCCCTGGCCTGAAGGCAAGAGGACCAAAGGGTACCATATCATAAGACAGGTTATCAGGCAAGGCACTGGGGCCTTCTTGAAGAACCTCATAGGCCCACTCCACTTTCATCCAGTGCTGGATCATTTCTTGGCAGCCAGTTATCACCTTGTCCTGCTCCTCCAGGGACCTGGCCCCATGCTCCAAGAGGAGGCTTTGTGGAGGACTGTGACTGTGTAGAGGCTGGGCTGAGGCTCAGACTCCCTTGGCATGTAGGGGGTGGCTGGGGCTTGGGGGCCACTGTAGGTATGGGGGGGAATGGCACCAAGGGCCTCCAAGGGGCTACTGAGACCCAAAGCAGTATTTATAGAGGTGGCGACTGCTCCTCAGGGTGTGCGTCTTGCCCAGCCCTCTGCCTCTGATCCACCTGCCCCCTGGCAGTGTGCCCACCTGGAGGGCCAGGGCTGAGGCAGAAGCAGAAGTGGAGTCAGAGGCTGAGAGAGCTCCCCAGGAGTTTAGGGCTGTGATGGTAACTGCTTTTCTCCTGGTGGCAGGACCTGCATCTCACACACAACTTATCCTCAGTTTAGCCACCTGTGAAAAAAAGTCTAGCTGAAGGCTGGGGTGGGACAAGTCCCATGGGCAGGTCTAGGAAGGCAGGCACCACTCATAGTGTAGTCGGCCCAACTCTCTATTTTTTTTTCATTTTTTCACCCTAATAATATGATGATGAGATCTGATTGGATGAGGTACAATACACCTGAGAGAGGAGATGGCTGGGCTTGTCTCTATTACCCAGGAGATCCCTCCTAAGGAACATGGAAGTTGTCTGATATAAGGGAAATTTTTGTCACTCAGTGTAACACTGAGCACTAGTTTAAGGGTGAATGTGAGGTTTAAAAAATTGTCTTTGTTTCAGTATTTGAGAGCAGAAGAAATGCTGGTTTGTCTAGAAGGAAAACAGTGGAAATCTTACAGTTTAACAAAAACAACACCAATAACAGCTTTGGTGTGACAGGGAATATTCCTGAAGAAAATGAACACATCAATACCTACAGACCCAGACAACACCTGTAAGCTGTCCTGTACACTGGAGCTGGCCTTATTTATGTGACTCCTTGTTAGATTTCTCTGTGTGTTCTCCAGCTCCCTCACTGCTTAAATAGGAGAAAGTGATCCAGTTCAGCATGTGGACTGTGATGTGATCATTTAATGTATTTCTCTTATCTTCTTCATGTGTGGAGTTATAATTATTCTTGTTTTGTTTTTCTCTTTTCATTCAATAAAAAACTTTTGTGTTTGAACTAATGGTATTATTATGATTAATTTTGTATAAATAGGAAATAGGCCAGGGTCAGGAACTAAAGTGGTGGGTAAGCTCACCTCACACAAATGCATTCAACAGGACAAAAAAAAAAATGACTCTTACACCTTGTCCCTGCTCAATACCATCATAACTCCTGTGACTGTAAATGACTCCATACCTGCTGTTGTCACCTGTCTTACCAATATTGTTCCCACAAATGAGAGCTCCCCTTACCTGTAAACACTTTCAACCACATACTAAAAATGCCTTTGCTACCTCCCCATTGAATACCTAGTAGGAACAATAGGAGACATGATTAGTCAGTTTGGCAGCAGCCCAAAGCCTCCAGACATGAATAATGTCAATCAGGGTGAATTTTCATTTGTCAGGGGTTGTTCTTGTTTAGTCTCTTTTTCAGTCTGACTCTTCATGCCCTCATTTAGCCTTTCCTTGACCAACATACTAGCTTGGTTTGCTATTTCCTTCTCTGACTCATTTTACAAGTGAGGAACTAAAATAATCAGAGTGAAGTGACTTGCCCAGGGTCACATAGCTAGGAGGTGTCTGAGACCACATTTGAACTCAGGAACATGAGTCCCTTCTCTCCAGGCCCAGTGCTCTATCTATCTACATTATCATCTAGCTGCCCTGATGAGGGCCTTACACTGACCAAGAGGTAATCCCTTACAGTGGAAGATTTGGTGCTTGAAAAATCTACTTATCCTATATTTGGAGAAAGGGAGTTGGAACACTGGGTGGAGGTGACCACTAAGAAAGTGGGAAGTCATGTAATCAGGGAGATTTTGAGGTAAAAGAGGGGGAAGTGAATAAGAAAAGATATAGTTAAATGGTAGGACTCATTATCAGGGACATGGAGGAGCCCAGCCATGGGACAATGTCCTAAGAGTCTGACAACTGCAATAAATAATGGGCATTATACTAGTGTACAGTATCTAGCCACCACTCCCAAGTTATTTTGAGTGAGCCCATGATTTCTCATTCCGCTTGCCTAGTTTTGCACAGAATCCCTGTAGTAAGGGGTAGACAAACTACTTGCACATCCATCCATAGGGCAGCCTCAGTACATACCAACCAGAGTCTAGGAAAGAGCAGGAGTATGTGCTTTGACCCCATGTAGAAATGTGATTGGTATGTCCTCTCTGAGATGGCATTAGTCCAGCTCCTTTTCTAAATGTGCACTTATCAGGATTATCTTGTTCTTCTGGTGAACAGTTTTCTCTGAGAGAAACAGGCAGTTTGAAAACATGACAATGCATTCAACATCATTTTGCCCTGGTACTAAAATAGATTCCAGAGATTAGCCACATCTAAAGGCCCACCCACTTTCTCAGCTGCATCTAATCTTTTTTTTTCATTTATTTTCAATTTACTTACTATTTTAGTTTAAAATATACATTTCTACAAGTTTTTGATTTCCAAGTTTTCTCACCTTTCCCCTGACCCTACCCCTCACCCTATGGTGGCAGGAAATTAGATTCAGGTTCTACATACACTTTCACATTAAACTTTAGTCAAGTTCTACAGAAGAATTATAATCAAATGAATTAATAAGGAGAAAGAAAGAACAAAACAAAAGAAAACAAAAAGAGAAAGAGTAAGTAGTTTGCTTCAATCTGCATTCAGACTCTGAATGTCTTTCTCTGGATGGGGATAGCCTGAGTCCTTTGGATAGCCCTTTATCATGAGTCCTTTGGATTTGTCTTATAGCCTTGCATTGCTGAGGGGAGCCCAGTCTATCAAAGTCAGTCATCACAGATACAATGGGTCTGTAATTGTGTACAATGTTCTCCT
This sequence comes from Gymnobelideus leadbeateri, assembly GCA_011680675.1. Lineage (NCBI taxonomy): Eukaryota > Metazoa > Chordata > Mammalia > Diprotodontia > Petauridae > Gymnobelideus > Gymnobelideus leadbeateri. The sequence continues at coordinate 146,640 of WOXC01005123.1, forward strand.
GGTTCTGCTCCCTCACAGCAGCAGTTTATATATGTTTCTCCAGGTTTTTATGAAGTCCATCTGCTCCTCATTTCTTTTTTTTTTTCATTTTCAAATGCTTTATTAACTTCTGTTTTACATCATTCATTTTCGCCAGATTTTGAGTTACAATCATTTTCCCCCCATTATTCCCCTACCCAACCTCCCTGAATAGCAGTCCCACAAGATATCGCTTCCTCCAATCTGCTCTCTCCCATACCTTCTCCCATACCCCCATCGAATTTTCCATTAGAGGAAGATGAATCTTTGTGTCCCAATGCCTGCACATCTTATCTCCCAATTATAGGCAAAAGAGTATTAATAATAGTATTTATATATATATTTGAAACATTTAATGTTACGACCTTGAATTTCAGATCCATTTCCTTCCTCCCTTGTCACCCATTCCTTCTTGGGATATAAGTCATTCAGTATATGTTGTACATGTCTAGCTATGCAAAACATTGTCATGGTAGATATATTGTACAAGGCTGCTTATAATTCCCTCCCACTCATCCCACCCCCCACCTGGTCCATTCCCTACATGATCCTGTCCCTCTTCTATAGTGGGTACTTCCAACCTCCCCTCACCCCAAGGATGCCCTCCCTTCCATCATCCCTCCTCTCATCCCCCTTCCCCCTATCCTGCTGCAGGTTGAGATATCCCATTTAGTATGTATGTCATTTTCTCCCTGAACCAAATTCAATGTGAATGTGGTTTTGCCTTTTTAGCCTTCCTTATTCTCCCCCTCCTTTGCAACCACTTCCCCTACATGAGATAGTTTACCCTACCATGTCTCTCCCCATCTCCTCTTGCCACTTTCCTCTCTCACCTCATAATTTCATCCCTTGAGTATTCTCCCTTCCCAACAAATTCAACCTATGCCCTCTATCCATATATAACTGTAACCATATACACACACATTCACATATGTATTCATATGATCACACCCCCTTCTTCCATTATTTTCATAGTGAGAAAGATATCATCAGTCACAGTTATTGCTTTTCCATATAGGAATGTAAATAGTTCAACTTTGATAAGTTCCTTTTGATTTCTTTTCCCTGATTACCTTCTCAGGCATCTCTTACTTCTTGTGTCTGGATGTCAAATTTTCTATTCAACTCTGGTTTTTCCTCAAGAATGCTTGAAAGTCCTCTATTCCACTGAATGACCATATTTTCCCCTGAAACAAAATACTCAGTTTTGCTGGGTAGGTGACCCTTGGGTTCATTCCCATTTCTTTTGCCCTCTGGAATATCATATTCCATGCCCTTCTATCCCTCAGTGTAGAAGCTGCCAGGTCCTGTGCTATTCTGATTGTGTTTCCACAATATTGAAATTGTTTCTTCCTGGCTGCTTGGAGTATTTTCTCCTTGATCTGGGGATTCTGGAACCTGGCTATAATATTCCTGGGAGTTTTCTTTTTGGGATCTTTTTCAGGAGGTGATTGGTGGATTTTTTCAACCTCTATTTTGCCCTCTGGATCTAAAACATCAGGGCAGTTTTCCTTGAGAATTTCTTGAAGGGTGATTTCTAGGTTCTTTCTTTGATCATGGCTTTCAGGTAGTCCAGTAATTTTTAAATTGTCTCTCCTGGATCTATTTTCCAGGTCAGTGGTTTTTCCCATGAGATATTTCACATTGCCTTCTAATCTTTCGTTTGTTTGGATCTGCTTAACAGCATCTTGATTTCTCATAAAGTCATTAGCTTCCATTTGCTCCAGTCTAACTCTGAAGGAATGAATCTCCTCAGTGAACTTTTGAGATTCTTTTTCCATCTGGCAAATTCGACTTTTTAAGGCATTCTTCTCCTCATTGCCCTTTTGGGCCTCCTTTGCCATTTGAGTCAGTCTATTTTTTAAGGTGTTGTTTCCTCAGTCAGGCTGTTGACCCTCATTTCATACTTTTCCTGCATCCTTCTCATTTCTCTTTCCAATTTTTCCTCCACTTCTCTTATTTGATTTTTAAAGTCCTTCTTAAGGTCCTCTATGGCCTGCAACCTGCTCATGTTTTCCCCTGGGGCTCTTGGAGCAGGACTTCTGACCTCACAGTCCTTTTCCTGCTCTATGCCCCCAAAATAGGAGTCTAGGGTTACATTTTTCTGTTTCCTTTGCCTTGGCATGTTGCCACTTAATTGCTTGACTTTTGGGCTTGTTGCCACACTATGGCTTTAAGGCCAGATAGAGGAATTTTCGTCCTGAACGTGTGGGGGGCAACTTCCGTTTCTGGCAAGCTGTAAACTCACCCACAACTTCCACCCTAGATCACAATCCAGATCCAGGGAGGTTAAAGCAAGAGCGGTTACCCCCCAAGACTGATCGCTGGATCTCCCCACGATTTGTAGGCTGGGAGCCAGAAATGCCTCTGAAAACTACAAAATGGCGTGTCTCCTCAGTGGCTTCTAGCCCCCAGGGGAGGGAGCTGACGCATTCCCCAAATACAGGTCCCAAAGTCCATAGGACACTAACCTCTTACTTTGTCCTAGGCATGTCTATGTTGATAATTCTGGAGTTGCCACAGCTCCTGGTGTTCTGGGGTTCCTCTAGCAGGCTGCTGGCCCTGCCGCCCTGGGGTTAAAACCTCGGCTCACGTGGACCTGGGCTCGGCTTGGCTGGGCTCCTGCGCTCTGCGCGTTGCCGGCTCCCAGACAGCTGCGCTGGTCCTTCCTGCAGGGCTGCTGGGCTGTCATCAGCGGGAGGTTAGCTTCTCTGTGTCGTTCTGTGGGTGCTGGGGCTCCAGAAGTTGTTCAGAGTCTTTTTTTACATAGTTTGTGGGGAATCTGGGGGCAGAGAGGCTTGGACGAGCTGTTTCTACCTGCTCCTCATTTCTTAATGCACAATAGTATTCCATTACATTCATATACCATAAAATGTTTAATCATTCCCCAATTGATGGGCATCTCCTTGATTTGCAATTCCTTGCCACTACAAAAAGAGGTGTTATAAATATTTTTGTACATACAGAGTCTTTTCCCTCTTGTTTGATCTCTTTGGGATACAGCCCTAGAAGTGGTATAGCTGGGTCAAAGGGTATGCATATTTTTATAGCCCTTTGGGCATAGTTCCAAATAGTTAGTTGCCTCTAATCTTAAGGCTTCGCGACAGACCTGAATTCCCTCCCCCTTTCAAGGCTTTAGAAGAAGGGTGTTTTCCAATCTTCCAGTGCTTGCTGACCCAGCTGAAGGAAGGAAAATAGCAATAGTATCAGACAGGAAAGACCAAGACCATCAACACCACCCTGTGAGTAAATGGGTCATTGATTTAGACCAAGTTTCCTCACAATTACATCTTCTTCCAGGGAGAGAGTCAGCCCTGAAGGGGTGTTGGGGTACTTGAGCTTGGATCCAATTCCAAGATCACATTTCTCCCTAGCTTCAGTTTTCTCCCCAACCCAAGGACACTATGCCTAGCACTAACTCATGAGTGGGCCCCAGTAAAGAAAAGTACCTTTCCCCACAATTACTCATGGTGGTAATGGTGCAATAGAACCTTTGCAATTGGTGATTTGTTACAGGTTCTGCTGATAGGACAATAAAGATCTGGGACCCACTAACTACTGATTAAAACAGACCTGGACATAGCAGCACTGTAAAAGTGATGATAGTAACGGCAAGGAGGTCATACCTCTGTTCCTGCAGTGAAGACAAGCAAGTGAAATGCTGGGATCTTGAGAAGGTCACCAAACATTATCAAGAACATCTAGTACAGTCTATCCACAGTCATTCTAGCTATCATTGCCTTGGGTGCCTACACCCCAGGGGCTTTCATTTTCTTCCCCTGAATCCTTTAACCAATATCAGAACCCAAACTGGTTCCCTTAGCATCCCTCTCTAGGACAGTTCCTCAGTCTTTCTAGGCCACTCTCATTTTATGTCCCTCTAGCAGTTGGCTCTTGAAGCCATGGCTGCCTTGCATGGTGCATGTGGTTTTTCTCCCTCAGGGCCAGAGGGTCCTGAGGCTTTGACTCCCTCCTAGTAGATAACAGTTGTCTCATCCAAAGTTCAGAAAAGTTGAGCCTGGGTCTCCTTGACCTACTGAGACAGTGGGTTCCTTTTGTCACACCTTCAGTAACATATGTGATCATTTGTTAAAAAGCTGTCTTCACTTCAGGAAGATTGGAGCCTTGCTTAATCTAAGTACCCCAGGTACTTAGCACCTAGTTAGGTGCTTAGGATAGTGCCTGGTCAATGGATCCAGGGTATAAACTCCCACTTCATTGTTTCTGAAGAGTGTTATACCTAAAAGGGTTTCAGAGTTAAGTGACAATTAAATAGGTGCTAAGTGTAGACCTGAGAAGGCAGCCCAGAGTTGATGGGTGGTGATTGATTAGGGGGAACAAAGGGAATTTTCTACTTTATCAGTTTTGATGAGGTTGGCTAGTTCATACCTTCTTTACCTAAACAGGAAAGGGGAGGAGAACCTTGAAAGGACCTGGACTATAAAAGACCAGTACTGGCTCAGTTTGAGGTATCTGCTTCAGAGTCTAGATTCCAGCTAGAGCTGTATTTCTGACTGAGAAGACTCCCAGCAAGACCTCCAAGGTAAGTTTTCTCCTGGGGAAATGCTCTTTTTCCTTAGAGATCTTTTGAAAACTGAGAGCTGACCTTTTAAGGGGTCAATAGGGATTTAGGGTTTTCATCAGTGATTTTGACATGGTAATTGTCCCATGAACCAAGGTCAAGTTTCTAATGCTGCCTAAATCTCAGTCTCCTTATCTGTAAAATAGGGTTTTTAATACTTGCTGTATCTTGATGAAAACAGTCTGTTAATATCAAACATCCAGAGGCCTGCTATATTGTAAATTTAGTTTGATACCATTTAGATCAGGCCAGCTTAGAAGGAAAGCCATATCTTGTTCATGATCCATGGTTATATTGGTGGACTATCTTGACTTGGGAGAATGGCTCTGGTTCAGTTTTGGGGGAGGTCCTGACTTAGAAAGCAAAAGGCCCTGGGAATAATCACTGATAGCTTTCTTAGTAGAATCTACTTATGCCCTCAGTAGGCAGCCTGTAAGCCAACAAGACTTATTTTGAATTTACTTTGTGCCAGGTACTTTGTTAAGTGTAGGGTACTTTGATGAAGAACCAGCTAACTGGGCTGAGAAGTTAGATAGCTCAGAGAAGAACTGGGAGAGAGCAAATGGGGTCACTAAGAGTAGGGCAGGACAGAAAAGATTAAACAACAACTTACACCTGCCTAAACTTCAGTTTCTTCATCTGTAAAAGAGGAGTTTTAGTATCCTAACTTAGGGAGACTGTCAGTATCAGATGGGATGATATATGAAGACTGTAATTAGGTATTGAGGTTAACTAGATATTTTTTATATCAGGGCCATTCAGAAGGGAATATCTAGATTCTGATGCTGTGATAGATGATTGTAGATTCTTGCTAGATGGTTTTTTAGGCAGGTAAGGAATCATCCAAAAGCACTTGAGTAAACCAGCTGCAATTGCTTTCCTTGGCAGGACCTATTTATGCACTCTGTATGCAGTAAGTCAGTCAACAAGCATTTATTAACCAATTAGTATAAGCCAATCTGTGAGCTAAATTCGGGGGCTGCAAAGAAAGGTAAAAATATGGTGCCTGCCATCAAAAAGCTGACATTCTAATGAGGAGCCTCTGCAAACAACCATGTTTATATACAATATAGTTTGGGAATGACAGGGAAACTTAGAGGGAAGAAGGAGAAGAGTAAGAGATGGGATTTGATATTCAATCCTGGAAGTAATAAGGAACCCTTGAAATTTTTTGAGCAGAGGAGTCAAAATTGTACATTAGGAAGACAGATATGGCCTTTAATACAACATGGACTGGATTGTAGAAGCCTCAAGACAAGTAAACCAAAAGGGAAGGTTGTTGTCCAGGTGTGAGGTAGCAAGTGCTTATGCAAATGTGATTATGTTTGTGCAGAGAAGGGGATATCCATGAGAGATGGCTATTTTGAAGGTAGAAATGACAAGACTTAGCAAGTTTGGATATCTGGGGTGAGTACAAGTGGGGAGATAAGGATGGTTCTGAGGTTATTTACCTGGTTCATTATGAGGATGGTGGGGCCTTGACAGTAATAGGGAATTTTTAAAGAGCAAAGTGTTTGGAAGGAATGATAATGCCTTTGGTTTAGATAGCTTAGGTTTGGGATGCCTATGGGATATCTTGTTTGGGATGTGAAATGGCAGTTTTTAATGCAAAAGTGAAACTCAGAAAAGAGGTTAAGCTATGTGTATGATCTGAGAATCATCTCCATAGATATAATTGAAAGCAAGAGAAGTTGATTAGTGAGATAATATACTTTTGTTTTTGTATCATGGATCCATTTGGCCATCTGTTGAAATCTACAGACCCATTTTCAGAATTATATTCTTAAATGTCTAAAAATATATCTTCTCCCTTCAATTGTATGGATCCAAGAGCATATTAATAATCCACCCAGGTAATTAGGAGGCAGAAGGAACTCTGCTATTTTACTGACTCCTGAACTATAAAATCAGAGATTTGGAGTCCTAGAGCTGAGAACAATTTGAGGGGCCATTCTAATCCAACCCCCTTATTTTACTGATGACCTGAGAGGCTGAGGATTTGCATGACTTTATGAAGGTAGCAAGTAGGGCTAGATGCAGATCTAGCCCCTCTGTATCTGAGTTGCCTCCAAGATTCTTTCCCCTGTACTCTACTGCTTCCATTTATTGACTTTAAGTGATTGCCTAAGTCAGCAAGCATTCCCACAGAGCATGGGGTATTCACAGTTCTCTACCTGATTTTTTTTTTTTTTTTGCTGGGGTGGGGTGTGGAATGATGGTCACAGTTTCTATAGCTCTGTTGACCTCTCTAAGGGCAGCTTTTAGGAAAATATAAAGATTTTCTTAATGTTTAAATTTTTTAAAATTTAATACCAAGGAGTTGACAATTATTTTTTCCCTCTCACATGATATTTTCCACATAATTTTGTTCAAATTTTGGGAGCACTTAACTATACCCTCCTCAAATGATCATCACCAGTTTCTTCCTTTTGTTGTCCAAATCTTAGAAAAAGGACCTTTCAGGGGTTGCTTTCACTTTCTCAGCCTGGAAGCTAAGTTTGAGCTCCCCTGCAGAAGTGCTGTATAATGAAATCATCCCCTTCTCAGTGAGCAGGGAGCAAGGGATAGAGGAGGAAGAGTCTGGCCACCAGTTATGGGAGAAGTCATTAGTTGGGATCCCCATATACAGCAGACAAAGAAAGGTCAATGACCCCAGGTTTATATTGCCATTTCACCCACTCAAAGTGACTTTGACACTTACTTTTCCCCCTCCAGGTGCATTCTGGAATAGAAATCATTGGGCCAGGACTACACAGCCTTTTGGAGACTGGTTCAAAAAGAACTCACACCTGCTTCCAGTGGACCCTGAAGACCAAAAATGGATAATTTACAAGAACTCACTTTGCAGTATGGAGCTGACCAAGCCCTTTATACCCCTGTGGTCATCGACTTACCTCTACAACCATCAGAAACCCTTTCTCAACATTGGGGTTTCTTCTGCATGCTGCTCTCATTTTTCCTATTGCTGGTCATCACCTATATCCTGTGTCAATTTGAATTCCTCTAATGCTCAGCCAGCAACATCAGGAAATTTGAGCATGCAGGTATGGCCCTGGTGCCTGTATAAATTGTGAATTAATGAGCAATGCTCTATGGCCTCTGAACCTACTCTTATCACCAATATCACCAGCAGTTAGAACAGCTCCAAGTGCCCCCTCAATTCTATGTTTCCTGCCTGCTTCCTTTTACATGGGGTGCCCATTTACTGGTACTAAGAACAGTATGACCAGTGCAGAAGCAGGTCAGACCCCCTCAAAAACTTCAACAGTGACTTGCACCCAGTGGAGAAGCCTTTTGTATCTGTTCTTGAATGAAGTCTCAGTGCTCTTACTACTTCAGTCTTCCTAAAGCAGGGATTTTTCAAGATACAACAGGCTTTTCTAAACCTGGAAGCTAAGTTCACCCTGACCAACAGAAAATCTGTAGAAAAACTGATTCCCCCCCACGTTGCCATTTCAGCCTGTCACCATGAAACTACCTTTCTCTCTGTAACTGCAAACAGTGGACAAATGGATCCTTGCTCCAGGACCAGAAACTTTACTTTGGGCACTTTATAAGATGAACCCAAACCCTGCTCCTTTCAAAGGATACACTCAAGGCCTGAAATGGAAGATTAGTCTTCTGTGACTTTCACCTTTGGAAGAAAGCAGGAGCCTATCTACCCTGTGGTCAAGTCACCACTTCCAGAACCTCTACTTAAAAGATGCCACACTTCTGCCAACTTCTTCTGTGGCAAGTTATTGTCTGGACCTTTGGACAGTGCAACACCACCCTCTACTGGCTTACCACCACCCCTATGAAACTCAATCAATCCTTCCTAAGACTGAACAACTTCCTCCATGACCAACTCAGAAAACAACCAGGCTCCTGAAATGCTTCAGCAGAGGATTGTAAAAACAACAACAAAAAAACCCCAGATAAACAAACAAAAACAAAAAAATGTCTCCTCCTCTGCCTTTCCATCAAGTCTGGAGCAACCTGGAGGAGCATCTCTTGCCTGGCTCCTCTTATCACTCAGTTCTCTTTGTAGAAGTGGAGCTTTTCAGGGTACCACTGCCAATATTATATAAATGAGGCTTGTTGGATCCCTTTTGGCATGGATCTAAAGAAGTGATATGAGAAGACGCCTCAACCCAATTTAGTTGCAGAGATGGTAAGCCAATGGAAGTTAGATATTGAATATATTTATAGAGTTTTTACTATATTATTCACTTTTGTTGATTTTTTTTTTCCTTTTCCCATTTTTCCCCCTCCATAATATATGTCATTTAATAAGTGGAATGTCTCTCTGAGTGTGTGGAGGAGGAATTCTGGGATGAATTCTATCGATGAGGGAAAAAAAGAAATAAAATATATTTTATAGATAACTCTCCTTGTAAATAGTATGATTGAATTTTTTTCTCTGTATCTGACCATGCTGTGCAAATTCAACTGACAAGGGGTGCAGTCACATATTTCATTTAGAGTACAGTGCCTCATAGGAAAAATTACCCCCACCCCTTTCCAGCTTCAGACTTATGCTCTGGGAGTAAGTCTCCAGAGACTGAACCCACAGGGACTAGGATAGACTACACCAATTCATTCCTCAGTGTCTACCATACATTCACCCTGTTATACCTTTTCCACTTCCAGGATTATCAAACTACATTCTTTATCCCTGTGTGACCAGGGATTGCTAGCATCCTTGTTAACATCATTCCCCTCAACCTAAGTTCTTCCACTGTCCCATTGTGCCCACTATTCCACTGTATTCTCTGGGATTTCTGTTCCATAGGAAACAAACTAGTTTTTTACCTTAAGCCCTCTTCCATCTCACCCAATTTTCTTGCACTGTCAGAGATATATCTTTGAGTTTCACTCAATCCATCTCTCTCATCTAATCAAGATATTGGAAACTAATATCAATTGACCTCAACAATATGGTGCCTGAGTCGTCATTTTTTTCTTCTCCTCACTGTTCTTATACTAGGGGCTTTCAACATAATTGTATTAATACTGTAAGAAATGAATAAAAATTTTGTTTCCATAGAAATTATGTAATATAAGTATTATGAAATCTTGGGTATCCATATATACCAGAAAACCTTTTGACACGCAGGAAATGCAGGAAAATAAATATTGAGTGTAGAAGACAGTATCAACACATATTCTTACTAGATTATCTTCTAGTAGAAGAGGGAAATTGAGAAGTTTGTTTCAATAAATTCAGAATAACAACCAGTATAATGGGAGACATAACAAGGGAGTTCATCCAGGTCCCAACAGAGTTTCCCAACTGACCTTCCAAGTTGTTCTTGGAATTTAGGGGTGGTAAAATCTGGAAATCATCATAACTGTCAGTCATTCAGTTCCCTGCAGCCTGCTCTGGTCAGGTCTGTGCCTGGTTCAGCCTACACTGGACTGCACTTGTGTCCCAGTCTATTGTGAAATACCTTTCCTGTCAGCCTTCCAGTCTTCCTTGTGCCAGACTCTGTCATTTTATGGACTCTGTATCTCTAGAATTTGTTTAGAGTCACATTTAATAGGTATTTGGAGGATTTTAGGGGCAAACTCAACCAGTTCCCTGCTTTTACTTCACCATCTTGGCTCCACCCCTCCCCCCATTCAAATTTCTAAGGAGACAGGCCATTTCCCAATTGAGAAATGGTCAAAGATGCAGGCAGTTTTCAGATGAAAAATTCAAGGTTCTCTATGGGCATATAAAGAAGTCCTTTAAATCACTTTTAGTTAGAGAAATGCAAATTAAAACAACTCTGTGGTACCACCTCTCACCAAACAGATTGTTAATATGACAAAAAAGAAAAATAATAAATGTTGGAGAGGATGTGGGAAAATTTTGACACTAATGTATTGTTGGTGGACTTGAGCATTCATTCAGCCATTCTGAGAGCAATTTGGAACTATTCTCAAAAAGCTACCAAAGTGTGCATACCCTTTGATCCAGCAATACCACTTCTAGGTCTATATCCCAGAGAGATTATGAAAAATGTAAAGAGATCTATATATGCAGCCCTTTTTCTTGGTGGCAAAATATTGGAATCTTGATGAACAAGCTGTAGTATATGAATGTAATGGAATACTATTGTGAAATAAGAAATGAAGAAGCAGATTTCAGAAAAATCTAGAAAGACTATTGTGAATTGATATAAAGTGAAATGAGCAGAACCAGGAAAACACTGTGCATATTATCAGCAACATTGTGTGATGATCAGCTCTGAATGACTGAACGCTTCTCAGCAACAAAATGATCCAAGACTAGTAGAAAGGACTCATGAAGAAAAATGTTCCCCATATTCATATAATGAAGTGATGGTCTCTGAATGTAGATTGAAGCATATTTTTCACTTTATTATTTTTTGTGATTTTTTTGTTTTTGATCTGTTTCTTTTTTCACAACTACGACTAGTATAGAAACATGTTTTCCATGATACCACATGTATTACCTATATCAAATTGCCCGACATTTGCGACGAGGAGAGGGTAGGAAGGGAGGGAAGGTAAAAGAAAAAATTGAGATTCAAAAGCTTGTAAAAATGAACATTAATATAAAATATTTGGGAATCTACCTGCAAAAACAAACCCATGGAACTCTATGAAGCCAATTAAAAAATACTTTTCACACAAAGTCACAACTAAAGAACTGGAAAAACACCAGTTGTATATGGCTATGTTGTGCTCATATAATAAAATCGACAATTTTACCTAAATTAATTTACCTGTTTAGGGCCATATCAATCAATCCACCAAGAAAATATTTTATAGAGCTACAAAAAAAAATAGCAACCAAATTCATCTGGAACAACAAGAGGTCCAGAATATCAAGGGGATTAATGAAAAGAAATACTAGGGAAGGTGGAGTAGCCTTACCAGATTTTAAACTGTATTATAAAGCAGCAGTCATCAAAAGTACTTGGTACTGGCTGAAGAAAAGAGTAGTGGATCAGTGGAATAAATTAGGTACATGAGATACAGTATTCAACACTTATAATAATCTACCATTTAATAAACCCAAAGACTCTAGATTCTATATAAGAACTCACTACTTGGCAAAAACTGCTAGGAAAACTGGAAAATAGTATGGCAGAAACTAGACTTAGAACAATATCTCATACCATATACCAAAATAAAGTCTAAATGAGTGCAAAATATAGATATAAAGATTGATACTCTAAGCATTCTGGAAGAGCAAGGAATAGTATACCTGACAGATTTATGAAGAATTGAAGTATTTTTTACCAAACAAGAGATAGAGAACATTATGAAATCCCAAATGTAAAATTTTCACTACATTAAAATGAAAAGTTTTTGAACAAATAAAGCCAATGTAATCAAGATTATATGGGAAGTTGAAAATTAGGAAAAAAATTTATCAGAGACAGCCAATGTCTCTGATAAAGGCCTCAGTTCTAAAGTATAGAGAGAACTGAATGAAATTTATAAGAAAACAAGTCCTTCCCCAATTGATAAGTGGTAGAAGGATATAAACAGGCAGTTTTCAGAGAAAGAAATTAAAGATATCTGTAAGCACATGGAAAACAATGTTCTAAATCACTATTGATTAGAGAAATGCAAATCAAAACAACTCTGATGTACCATATTTCACCTGTCAGAATGGCTAAGATGACAAAACAGGAAAAATATAAATGCTGGAGATGTGGGAAAATTGGAACACTAATGAATGCATTGTTGGTGTATTTATTAATTGATCTAAACACTTTGGGGAACAATTTGGAACTATGTCCAAAGAAATATAAAATTGTGCAAACCCTTTGACCCAGCAACAATAGTTCTAGGACTGTATTCCAAAGACATCATACAAATGGGAAAAGGGTGCACACAATCAAAAATATCTATAGCTGCTCTTTTTGTTGTGGCCAAGAATTGGAAATTGAGGGGATGCCCATAATTTGAGGAATGGCTGAACAATCAATGTAATGGAATATTATTGTGCTATGAGAAATGGTGAGCAGGTAGACTTCAGAAAAACCTGGAAAGACTTATATGAATTGATCTAACTGAGGGGCACAAAACCAGGAGGACATTGTACACAGCTACAGCCATATTGTACAAAGACTGACTTTGATAGATTTAGCTCTTCTCAGCAATGCAAGGATCTAAGACAACTCCATGAGGTTCAGGATGGAAAATTATCCATATCCATAGAAAGAATTATGGAAATTGAATGCAAATAGAAGCATATTATTGTCTCTCTTTACTTTTCTTTAGTTTCCATTGTGAGACATTAATTTAAATCTTTCAATGGATTGGAATTCATTTTTAGGTATCTAGTATCAAGTGAAACTTGTTAAATAACATTTTCAAATATTAATTGAGGGGGAGGATCCAAGATGATGCACTAGATGCAGAACTCAGTCAACTCTATTTTTCACTGAATTTTAAAATAGTATTTTTTCCAGTATTTATTCATGCCCTCTTAGGTTCAACTATATGAAAAAAATGTATAGTTGCCACACAATTTTCTCCAACTCCTAAACCATCATCATCATCTCTGTAAGAACTTGAACCATTCAGAAGCTTTTGGTTTTAAATGATGTCTATAAGCAGTTCTGTGCTTTCCTTTATCTTCAACGTTCCTTTTAATGCCTTCTCTTATGTCAACAATATCAGCTGATTCATCACTCATTCTCTTTAAATCATCTGAGAATTCAACTCTCTACTCAAAAGTTTTTCATCATATTTAAGAAAAAATCATCCAATGCTTTCTGCACATGCTTTTTCCCTACGTCTACCAAACCTACAGCTTGCTTTGCTGAGCATTTGCAAAACCAATTGTCCCTAAGGAAAACTGTGACCTCATTGGTATTAACAAGCTGTCCTGGCCTTAAGGCAAGAGTGCCAAAAGGTACCATCATAATACAAGTGAGTTTATCAAGCAATGCATCAAGTCACTCTTGAAGAGCCTCACAGTCACGTTCCACTTTCATCCAATGCTGGCTCTTTTCTTGGCAGCCAGTGACCACATTTTCTGCTCCTCCCAGAGCCTGGCCTCATGCTCCAAGCAGAGTGGCTCCATGGAGGCGGTGGCAACAGTGGCAGAGAGGCTGGGCAGAGGCTGGGCCTCCATGGCCGTGTAGGGAGGTGCTGGGGCTCTTGAGGACGCCACAAGGGTGGGCTGTGGGGAAAGCCACTGAGGGCCTCCAAGGGGCTGAGTCCTAAAGCAGTGTTTATGGAGGTGGTGGCTGCTCTTTCAGGGTGTGCGTCTTGCTTGGGCCCCTGCCGCTTATCCACCTGCCTTCCCGAAAGTGCCTCCACCCTCTCCTCCATTTGAGCATTGAGCCCACAGCCCAGTCTGGGGCTGAGGCAGAAGCAGAGGTCCATTCTGAGGCAATGAGGGCTGGGGACAGGTTAAGGCCTGAGGCGACAATTGCTCCTCTCCTGGGTGGCTTGACCCACATGTCACACATTGTCTACAGTGTAGTCACCAGCTCAGGGAAAGTTGAACAGGAGGCTTGAGTGGGACTGGACTGGGGGGGGTGGGGAGGAGGGGGAGGGTGAAGTCCTGGAGGTCGGTGACAACCCCAGAGTTTTAGACCCAACTCTGTTTTTAATTTTTTTTTCTCTAGTAAGATGATATTGAGATCTGATTGGATGAGAGAGGAGACAGCTGTTGTTGTCTGTATTACCCAGAAGATCCATGCAGAGGAACTTGGCATTTCTCTGATTTAAGGGACATTATTTTGTCACTTTAATAGTGTAACACTGAGCACTAGTTTGGGGATGATTGTGAGGTTAAAAGAAATTGTCTTTGTTTCATTAATTTGAGAGCAGAAGAAATGCTGGTTTGCCTAGAAGGAAAACAGTGGGAATCTTACAGTTATTAACAGAAGAGCAGCTTTTTTATGGCAGAGATTATTCCTGAAGAAAATGAACACATCAATACCTACAGTCTCAGAGGTGTAAATTGTCCTGTACCCTTGGGCTGTCTTGGTTTATGCCACTCCTTTCCAGATTTCTCTGTGTGGGCTCCAGCTCCCTCGATGCTTAAGCAGGAAAATGTGGTTCAGTTTAGCATGTGGACTGTGATGTGATCATTTATTGTATTTCTCTTATCTTGTACATGCGTGGAGTTATAATTATTCTTTTGTTTTTACTTTTTTTCATTAAATAAATGTTTTTGTTTGAACTAATGGTATTATTGTGATTAATTTTGTATAAATAGGAAATAGGCCAGTGTCAGGAACTATAGAGGTAGCTAATTCTCAGCTCACCTCACCTGAATGCACACATTCAGGACAGGAAAAAAAAAAGAATGACTCTTGCACCTAGTCACTGCCCAATACCACCCTAAATCCTGGGGCTTTAAACTACTCCATACCTGCTGATGTCACCTGCCATACCAATATTGATCCCAAAAATGACAGTTCCCCATACCTGTAAACACTGGCAACTACTTAACTAAAAATGCCTTTGTTATCTCACCATTCAACACCTGGCAGGAACAACAGGTGACATGATTAGTCAGGTAGTCACCAGCCCAGAGACTCCAGACATGAATAGTGTCTATTTGTTTGCCTGGTTAGAAGCCACCTCAAGCAGGGCAGACTGATGTCAGCACCTTTTGGCCAGCAACACTAATGATCAGGTCTGTTGAGTTGGACACTGTGAGCTTGCTTTCCCTGGAGCTGTACACATCCCTCTCTCACCCCAGTGGTCCCACAAATTGTTCCCCAGCTGACAAGCCCAGACTTTGTCAATGTGAGTTGGACTGACGTACCATCTCTTGCCACTTCCTAAGGAGAGATGTAAAGCCCTGGCAGTCATGGACAGACAGCCTATAGTCTGCAAGTAACTCTTTACTGCCAAAGGGTTGATGGTGTGAACCCTCCAGTGACTAAACTCTGTTGCTTTGGGGGTGGGGAAGTGCTGAGATTCACACCTATTTCTCTCCTGCTTTTTTTCCTTTTCCTAAGAGAGCTGTATGGAAGGGAAGTCAGCTATACTGGGGAAGCCAACAAGGCTGCTTCTGACTACTTTTCACTAGGCAGGTTTTATATATAAAAACAAAAATCTCCATTTAATTCAGCTTGCTATCCTTTTCAAAGGTATATATGATAAATTGCAAAGATCATGTTCAAAGCTGTATTATTTGTGTCTGTTGGAACATCTTTTATTGTCTTCTGTCTATTTTGTGTGACATGCTATAGGGCCATCTTTCATTTTTCTTTTTAATTTTCTCTTCTTTCTTTCTTTCCTTTTTGCTTTTCAGTTTGGCATTACTGACTCTAATCAAAACTTGTAATTTTCCCCATAGAACCAAATAAGCAAAATTAATCAAAAGGAACTCAGAATGGCCATGTCCAAAAATACACGGCTCTATCTGCTCTTCAGGTCCTCCAGCTTTCTGTCAGGTAATGATTTGCCTGCTTTATCATTGGTAATCTTGAGCCATGACTATTCATTACATTTATCAGACTTCTTAAATCTATCAGGTTTTTGCAACAATGATGCTGTTATTAAATTATTCTCCTGTTTCTGCTCTTTTTGCCCTCTAATCAGTTCATATAAGACTTTCCAGGTTCCCCTGGATCCACTCTTTTTATCATTTTTTACACAATAATAATTGACCATTCCATTTCAAATGCCATAACTTTTTCAGCCATTTCTCAATTGATGGGTTTTGACTTTTCAGGTTTTGCTAGGAAAAAAAATAATACATGTGTATGTATGTGTGTATGTGTCTATCCTTTACATCTTTCTGTTATCTCTTTGGTGCATATGCCAATTTTTTTTTCTTTTCCCTACTTATTTATTCAACCTTAAAAATAAGTGTGACAACTAACTCTCTTGCCTCACATGTTTTCACTTATGATTTCTTGAAATACAGCATTGGAAACCCAGGCTTTGGTAAAAATCCTTTAAAATTTTAATGCGGTTACTTGGCCATGCCTCAAACACAGATTGCTCTGGCTCTCACTGATTAGCCAACAGTAGATCCCAGCCCAAGAATCACTTAGTCACTGTTTAGTTCTAATAGCTCAGAGTGAGTATAAATAGCTATTGTTTCTGTTTTGGCCAGAAACCCTGAAGGTCTTCACCTCCTAGATTGGATTTTTTTTTGGTTTGTTTTTTACTTGGAAAAAAGAAATCATTTTCCCACTGTTTTCTTACCTCTCCTTAATCATTGAATAGGCATTGGTTCAGATAAATTGACATATGGGAAAGACCTTAGTTTTTAAAAGGCCAAGGTCTCCCTCTACATTCAGGGCCTTCTCCAGTCAGCCTGATCTATATCTTACCACTGGAGTAAGTTGGCCCTGCAGGAAAAAGTGAGGTTGATGACTTTGTACACCCCTGCCTCACTTATATCCAATTCAATTACAAGTCAAGGAATCACCTTTCTGATATCATTGGTCCTCTTTGAGGATAAAGGAGAGCAAAAACAATATCCTAATAGTCAAGTAAACAGTATTGGGAAAATTTGTGTGATCATCCCTATTTTTAAATATTGTCTGATATATTAAAAAATACTAAACAGTGCTATGAATGTGGATAGTTATTAAAAATAATTTATTGAAACATTTTAGTGTAGTTTGAAATATTTTAGTTTGTCCATTTTTTGAATTTTTTCCCAAGCATTCTGCCCTCATCCCCTCCTTGGGAGCCATTTTATGTAAATAGTATTTATTAAGCAGGGTGGGGTGGTGAGAGATGAGAAGAGAAAAAAAATAGCAAAATTGACCAATACAATGTAAAAATTTGCAAAAATAAGGCATGTACCATAACCATGACTTGTGTACATTTGCAAAGATGAAGAGTTGGGTGTGTCTCATCTCTCATCATAGGGTCCATGTTTCTTTTTTTTTTCATTTTTTTTATTTTTTAAACAAATGCTTTATTAACTTCTGTTTTACATCATTCATTTCCACCAGATTTTGAGTTACAATCATTTCCCCCCCATTATTCCCCTACCCAACCTCCCAGAACAGTAATCCCACAAGATATCGCTTCCTCCAATCTGCTCTCTCCCATACCTTCTCCCATACCCCCATCGACTTTTCCATTACAGGAAGGTGAGTCTTTGCATCCCAATGCCTGCACATCTTATCTCCCTATTACAAGCAAAAGAGTATTAATAATAGTATTTATATATATTTGAAATATTTAATGTTACGACCTCGAATTTCAGATCCATTTCCTTCCTCCCTTGTCACCCATTCCTTCTTGGGATATAAGTAATTCAGTATATGTTGTACATGTCTAGCTATGCAAAACATTATCATAGCAGATATATTGTACAAGGCTGCTTATAATTCCCTCCCACTCATCCCACCCCCCACCTGGTCCATTCCCTACTTGATCCTGTCCTTCTTCTATAGTGGGTACTTCCAACCTCCCTTCCCCCAAGGATGCCCTCCCATCCATCATCCCTCCTCTCATCCCCCTTCCCCCTATCCTGCTGCAGGTTGAGATATCCCATTTAGTATGTATGTCATTTTCTCCCTGAACCAAATTCAATGTGCATGTGGTTTTGCCTTTTTAGCCTTCCTTATTCTCCCCCTCCTTTGCAACCACTTCCCCTTGCTTCTTCTACATGGGATAGTTTGCCCTACCCTGTCTCTCCCCATCTCCTCTTGCCACTTTCCTCTCTCACCTCATAATTTCGTCCCTTGAGTATTCTCCCTTCCCAACAAATTCAACCTATGCCCTCTATCCATATATAACTGTAACCATATACACACACATTCACATATGTATTCATATGACCACACACCCTTCTTCCATTATTTTCATAGTGAGAAAGATGTCATCAGTCACAGTTATTGTTTTTCCATATAGGAATGTAAATAGTTCAACTTTGATAAGTTCCTTTTGATTTCTTTTCCCTGATTACCTTCTCAGGCATCTCTTGCTTCTTGTGTCTGGATGTCAAATTTTCTATTCAATTCTGGTTTTTTCCTCAAGAATGCTTGAAAGTCCTCTATTCCACTGAATGACCATATTTTCCCCTGAAACAAAATACTCAGTTTTGCTGGGTAGGTGACCCTTGGGTTCATTCCCAGTTCTTTTGCCCTCTGGAATATCATATTCCATGCCCTTCGAATCCCTAAGCTTTATCAGTACCCCTAAAGTGCATCAAAGTATGTATGACATTCTGCTGTAGGTGTTCCTGCTGAGGATCCTAGTCCCAGACCTGGTCAGCCATGCAGGGATATGAGAGGGAAAAGAATTACCTAGGTCTCACATGGCCACCTGTGAAGATCTGAATTCTTTTGACCCTTCAAGATTGTATGGGGAAAAAGAGGCAATCTGTGTCTTCAGGAGGGAGCCAGGTCTGAGGGAGAGCAAGATGGTGGAAGGAGAGAGTAAAAGAAAGTGCTTAAAATGAACCTAGTTTGTTAAGTACAGAAGAATCGTATCAGAGAGCACAGGGGAAGGGCTGGATAGCTTCAAAATGGAACATTGGGATGGAATAGGTTGAAATGAATACTAATAAGAACTTTCCCTGATCATCCGGGGATATAGGATGTGGCTTGATCACTGGCAACCAAGGTTTCAGAACTGTTGAAAGTAGAAGGATATGCTAGGATGAAGGGAGGGTTATTTTAAAAAAGAAATTGGGGTTAAGTAACTTGCTCAAGGCTTCATGGCTAGTTATTTATGTGTGGGTGCTAAGTAGTGAGGCCTGGAACCAAAGCAGGGTCATCCCGACTCTGGGATCAGCATTCTTACTCACTGGGCCACCTAGGCGCCCCATAGGAGGGTTATTTTTGAGCAATTAATTGAGATAGGTTTTCATACATCACAGTCCCTAAGGCTTCAGCCTTTGAGGAGTCCTCCAAGAGGACTAACATCAGAGTCTAACTGGAAAGAGAAGGGGGGTGGGTGTGAAGAGGGTCATCATAAAATGATGATGTATAGGGTTAGGGGTGCTCAAGACCCAAAAATACCAACACACTTGGTGCTGCTGAATGAATTTGACTCAAGTCTTGTCTTAGCCAAAGAAAAGCAAAGCTTACTAAAAGTTTGTCTGTATTGGACACAGAACAAATCTGTGCTAGAAAATTCTATGGCATTCTCACACCACATGGAAACAAGATGGGATCCTATATATAGAAAGATTGTGGGAGGAATATAGGAGTCTAGGGTAAGAGTTTGAGGAAGGTCTTCAGGAGGCATTAATGAGGTCAGGTAACAGTTGGTTTGGGTATAGATATTTTAATAGGCTCAAGGTTGGGAACTAGATGGACAATGGAGGGCCAAGCTAGCAAGAAATGTTCAGGCAGAGCCACAATGAAAGGCTTATGTCCTCATGTAAATACCTCACCAACTGGTAACATTCAATCAGAGTTCAAGGGGGTTCCCAGAGCCTATACCTCAAAGGTATAAGAGAGATAGTATATATATCAAGGAGACCTTAAGGGGGTTGCTAGAGCCTTCACCTCATCAGGTAGGAAAAAGAGAGAGCCATAAGAA
The DNA here is from genome assembly GCA_011680675.1 of Gymnobelideus leadbeateri. Lineage (NCBI taxonomy): Eukaryota > Metazoa > Chordata > Mammalia > Diprotodontia > Petauridae > Gymnobelideus > Gymnobelideus leadbeateri. The sequence goes on from WOXC01005123.1 coordinate 166,675, forward strand.
GTTGAGAAGGGCAAGATGAAAAGACTTCTCCTTGGGTACTTAGTGCTGACAGAAGATCATGATTTACTGTGGCCTAGGGGTGGGAGAATTTTGTACTTTGTACCTTGTATGCCTTAAGCATAATTGAGTTAAGGATGATTGGAAACCAATCTCCAATGAAAAAGAAAGAAGACTTCTTGACTGAAAGATGAAGACAATGTGACCTAGGGGTGGGAAAACTTTGACCTTTGTATATGGTGCCCTTTATGGAGGATTGCTCCTAAGGAAGATTGAGTTAATGACTTACTGAATGATATCTTTTATTTAAAACTATGTGGCCACTTTAGTGATAAGTTGTTGTGTTATATCATTGTGAATGCTGTACATTGGTTTCTAGGAGTGTTTTACCTAAGTTTATTGCTGAATAAATAGAGAGTTCACTGTACTATGTGATTAGAACCTTAAAGCTATTCACAGCAGCAGTCCTCTGGAAAACCGTTTGTGCTTGTCTTTACAATGAGCTACAAAGCTGTATTATCTGTGTCTCTTAAAACTTATTTTATGCTCTCCTATGTATTTTGTGTGAGATGCTACAAGAGCCTCTTGGATTTTGTTTCTTTTCTGTTCTTTCTTTCTTTTTCAGTTTGGCATCACTGGCTATAATTCTCTTCCTTCTCCTAATTTACCCCATGGAACCGAATAAGCAGAGTGAAGCAAAAATGAACTTAGGATGGCTATGGACAAAAATACATGTATCAATTTTCCCTTCAGGTCCTCCATGTCTCTCTCAGGTAATGAGTTGCCTAATTCATCACTGGTCATCTTGAGTCATGATTGCTCACTGCATTGATCAGACTTTCTCAAATCTGTCGGGTTTTTTTTAAATGATGTTGTAGTTTTTAAATTGCTGTCCTCATTCTGCTCTTTTTACCCTGTATCAGTTCATATAAGTTTTTCCAGATTCTGATGAATCTACTCCTTTCATTATTTCTCACATTCTAGTAATATTCCATTCCATTTCATATACCATAATTGTTTCAGTCATTCCCCCATTGATGCGCCTTGTTTTCTTTTCAGGTTTTGCTAGAGCACAAAGTAATACTGTGTGTGTGTGTGTGTGTGTGTGTGTGTGTGTGTGTGTGTGTGTGTGTGTGTATGGATTCTTTCCCTCTTTCATATAACATAAAGTTTATTTACAGAACTCTAGATAGTGAACTAAAATAAAGTAATTATAATTTTCTTTGTAGACATCCTGAAGTCATCCCAAGACAGTCACCTATCAAGCTGCTGCTGCTGACAAGAAAAGATGATGCTGAGCACCAAAGGAGAAGAAGGCTTCATAGGGAAGTCCAGGGCTTGCCTTAGACATTAGCAGCCAGTGATATCCAACACTTCTCAGAATGCCAAATTCAAAACGGGACATCAGGCATTCGTTTCGTGTATACCAAAGCAGGGAGACCAAGTGAAGAAGCATTCATTGCACCCAGTTCCAAAGATGAAGTCAAACTGGCACTGACGAAGGATAAAGAGACTATGTCACACAGATATGTGGAAGTTTTCAAGTCAAACAAAGTTAATATGGAATGGACATTGAAGCATACTGCTCCAAATAGCCTTGACAAGGCCAGCAATGGCTATGTGCACCTTAGACGACTCCAATTTACCTGCAACAAGGAAGACATTATTCTATTATTTTTTAGGGTTGGAAATCATGCACAATGGGATAATGTTGCTAGTAGCCTTTCAAGGGAGGAATAGGGGGGAAGCCTTTGTGCATTTTTCCTCCTAGGAAATATCTGAAAAGGCTCTAAAGAAACACAAGGACAGAATAGGGCACAGGTACAGTGGAATCTTCAAGAGTAGTCAGTTCATAATAGTTCATAAAGACTACCAATGGATAGGCAACTCATTACCTGATAGAGAAATGGAGGACCTGAATTGAGACATGTATTTTTTTTTTTTGCTTTTTTGCAGGGCAATTGGGGTTAAGTAACTTTCCCAGGGTCACATGGCTAGGTTTTTTTTTTTGTTTGGGTGTGCGTTAAGTGTCTGAGGTCGGATCCGAACTCAGGTCCTTCTAATTCCAGGGCCGACCCTCTATTCACTGCGCCACCTAGCCACCCCAAAACATGTATTTTTGTCCATGGCCATTCTAAGTTCACTTTGCTTCACTTTGCTTATTTGGTTCCATGGGGTAAATTAGGAGAAGGAAGAGAATTATAGCCAGTGATGCCAAACTGAAAAAGAAAAGAAAACAAAATCCAAGAGGCTCTTGTAGCATCTCACACAAAATAGATAAAAGAGCATAAGATAAGTTTTAAGAGACAGATAATACAGCTTTGTAGCTCATTGTAAAGACAAGCACCAACAGTTTTCCAGAGGATCATTCTGATCCTCAAAAACTAATGGGTAGGCAACATCCAAGTCCTTATGATAGACCTGAGACTGGCAGATATCATGACAAACCTCAGTCTGGCAGATGCCATGCATAGTCTTTTTAAAGGACCAGGATTGAAGCAATGAGGTGTGGTGCTTATGAAATTGGTATGCAGGTTATGATGACTACAATGCATATAGTAATCAATATTACTATGGAAGATACCTCAATTACTATATAGGAATGTCTGGGCATATCTTTGGAGACAGCTGGTCTACCTTCCAGAGTCCATTGGTCATTTTGTGGACATGAAAGGACTATCTTACAAAGCTACTGGATATGATATCTATGATTTTTTTCTTCCCAATCAAACCTGAGGGATATTACATTGAAATTGGATCTGATGACAGAGTGACTGGAGAAGCAGATGTGTAATTTGCTACTGAAGAAGCTGCTCTGTCAGCTATGTCAAAAGAAAACAAATATGCAACACAGATACACAGAATTATTTTTGAATTCTATAACGTAAGCAGACAGTGGAGCTTATGATCCCCCAATGATGGGAGGCATGGGCTTGAGAAATCCATGTTAGATGGAATTCCATCTAGCCAGAAATTGAATGAAACTTATGAAAGAGACTGCAATGTTCAGATCACCAGAGTAAATGTGACCAAGTTTTAAAGAAAAATTTCAGTCATTTCTCAACTACACATTGCATAGAGAACCAAGGAGAGGTGAACAGCAGTTACAATAATTGGGGTAGCATTGCATATTTAGGAATGAATTGAATGGAAGAAATATCAGGCATGTGCAGTGGGAGACGTGAATGAGTAAATGTATCCTGATTATTGACCCTTAGTCAACTTTTCTGAAAAGAAAAACACGCAAAAATTATGTTTTGTAATTCAAGTTTTATGCTTAATGCTAAATGTTACTGAAATAAGAATCATGTCTTAAAATTTCAAATTTAGTATTTTTAAAAGATAAGAAAAATTCATTCATGACACAATAAGCAAACTGAGTAAAGATTATAACTACCAAATTTTCCCCCCGCCATTTTTCTCAAGGTAGTTCTGTTGTATAAGTATGCTCAAATATTGAGGTTAAAGCAATTTCAGTTCTGTTATATGGTACTCTTATGCCAGACTAACAGGAATGCTAAAATGTGTACTGGGAGACATGCTTTTTAAAAATAGATATTTTCTCAATTACATGTTGTAGCACCAATGCAATATTTCAGTGCCCACAATCACAATCAAGACCATGGCTATAAATATCATATGAGGTTCCATCACAAAATATACCAAGCTCAAAAAAAAACCAAAAAGTGGGGGGTGGCTAGGTGGCACAGTGAGTAGAGGGTCAGCCCTGGAGTCAGAAGGACCTGGGTTCTGATCCGACCTCAGACACTTAACACACACACACAAAAGTAGCCCTGTGACCTTGGGCAAGTTACTTAACCCCAATTGCCCTCCAAAAAAAAAAAATACATATATATATATATATATATATATATATATATATATATATATATATATATATATATATATATATATGCACCAAGCTCTCCATGTAGAGGACAGAACTGAAGCATTTATTTAACACTAGGAAACCAAATCCCAAAACCAGTAAGTTGATTCCATCATAGTACCAAAGATAGTAAGAAGCCATAGTAATACTGAGAGCTGCAGCATCCTTTAGCCTTCCCCCAAGACAATATCAGATTAATATCTACTCTGGAGCCTATCTGATTCCTCACCTGAATCTCCTCTCTCTCCAGCTGCCTGGGAACTATGCTTCCCTTCAGCAAACTCCTTCCATAACAGATTCCATGTGACTACATTCAGCCTACTGGGAGGCAGAGTTTCTCTTCATAGCAGGAAAACTTCAGCAAATTCTGCAGCACCCTTCAGCAAATTCCCTTCATCACAGGCTCCATGTGATTACATTCAGCCTATTAGGGAGCAGAGGTTACTTTCAAAGAAGGGAAGGTTTTCTCATTGCCCCCGGGTCTGTTAAAGGGCAGGGAAGATCTTCAAATTCCCATTCCCATTACACATGAAAAAAATCATTTTTAACACTTGAGTTTTAAAATTTTGAGTTTTGAATTCTCTCTATCCTTCCCATTCCACCTCCCTCCATTTAGAAGGATACTAATTTTCTATGGATTTCACATATACAGTCATGCAGAACATATTTCCATATTATCTATATTACAAAAGAAAACAGTAGGTCTTAAAGAGTCAGACATGACTAAAATGACTCAAAAACTACAGCAGAAAACAGTCCAAAAAATCTAAGAAAAATAAAGCTAAAAAGCATGCTTTGATCTGCATTCATACTCAATCAGTTCATTCTCTAGAAATGGATAGTAATTTTCATCGTAAGTCCCTCAGAATGGCTTTGGATCATTATATTGCAGAGAATAGCTAAGTTATTCAGACTAGATCACCATACAATATTGTTGTTACTGTGTACAGTGGTTCTTTGCCCCTGGTTCTGTTCACTGCACTTTGAATCACTTCCTGTAAGTCTTGCCAGTTTTTTTTAAACAATCCTGTTCCTCATTTCTTGCAACACAATAGTATTCCATCGCAATCATATACCACAAATTGTTCAGTCATGCCACAATCAATGGTCAGCAGCTGAATTTCTAATTCTTTGCCACCATAAAAGATGCTTCTGTAAACATTTTTTTTTTTGGTATATACAGATCCTTTTTCCTTTTTCTTTGATCTCTTTGGGATATAAAGCAAGTAGTGATATTGTTAGATCAAAGGATAAGTATCTTTTTTATCTATAGAATTAAAATTTTTCTACAGAATATTTGAATCAGTTCACAACTTCACTAATAGTGCAGCAGAGTCCCAGTTTTTCCACATCCCCTCCAACAGTTGGCATGAATTTCAAAAAAACCAAAGAAGGAACTGTGTGGTTCAAAAAGGAAACATATGACATGTTCTAATTTATTTCCTTACCATCCTATAAGGCACATTTAAGGTTTTTTTTTTTTAAGTCAATGAGGACAATTTTCAGAAACAATATCAATATTCTAGACTTTTGTCTTGGTGTTTATATTATACTGTGAGGCATTTATTTAAATCTTTCATTGGACTGAAATTTCCTTTTAGGTATGTTGTATAAAGACATACTGGTTAAATAAACTTTTCAAAAATTAATAGAGGGGGTGGATCCAAGATGATGGAGTGCATGCAGATCCCAGTCACCTCAATTTTTCAACTGATTTTTCTAATAATAAGATGATGAGATCTGATTGAATGAGGCAGAATCCAAATTGAGAGAGGAGATGGCTAAGTTTGTCTATATTTCCCATGAGATTCAATCTGAGGAATGTGGCAGGTCTCTGATTTAAGGGGAATTCTTGTCACTTTAATAATATAAGATTGAGCACTCTTTTAAGGGTGATTGTGAGGTTAAAAGAAATTGCCACTGTATCATTAATTTAAGAACACAAAAAAATGTTGATTTGCCTAGCAGGAATGCAGTGGGGGTGGGGGGGGGCAGGGAGAGGCAGGAAGTGGAACCATAAAAACAGTTATTTTTAAAAGCAGCTTTTTAGAGGCACCAAATATTCATGAAGAAAAGTAAAACATCAGTACCTACCAATACAGAGTTAAAAGCTGTCCCATGCACGTGAGCTGCTCTTTTTTATGTGACTCCTTGCTACATGTCTCTGTGTATGATCATCTTCCCCACTGTTAGAGCAGTAGAATGTTATCCAGGTTAGTGTGTGGACTCTGATGTATTGATCATTATAGTATTTCCCTTATCTTGTGTATCTGTGGTGTTATAATTATTCTTGCTTTTTTCTTATTAATACAAAGTTTTATGTTTGAACTGATGGTGTTGTTATGATTAAATTTGTAAAGTAGGAACTATGTCAGTGTCAGGAACTACAATGGTAGGTAGCCCATCTCCTCATCCTACCCTACACACATACAAACAATAAAACAAAACAAAGAAAAAGTAATGACTCTGGGGCAGCTAGGTGGCACAGTGAGTAAGAGCACTGGCCTCAGAGTTGGGAGGACCCGAGATCAAAACTGTCCTCAGAAAATGAGCACCCACACATAAATAATGACTAGCCCTGTAACCTTGAGCAAGTTACTTAACCCCAATTGCTTTAAAAACAACAACAAAAAAGGAATGAGTCCTGCTTGTCCCTCCCTAATAACATCATAAGCTGCTGTGGCTGTAACTACTCATACAGGTTGATTATAGTGAGGGAGTTGGAACACTGGGTGGAAGTGGCCACTGAGAAAGTGAGAAATCATGTAATATAAATATGCTCAGTCTAGGAATAAACAATACTAGTTGGAGAGCCAGGAAAGTTTTCATTGTCTTTATGTTACATTCATTCTGTCCTGAACAAATGGGTAGCCTCCTGAAAATATTACAAATCATCAGACAAATGCAAGTCCCTTTATGCTTTTTCCATTCAAATTTCCTGCCTTTTTCTTCCCTTCAGAGCTGGGATTGGCTCCAGCTCTTCTGAGTTTCAATTTTTCTGACCTGTCCATTAAGCATGCATGTTCATGAAAAGTAAGTGACCATCTGCCAACCTCCTGCTGGTCTGAACCAGCCCAGCTCAGGCCCCTTCAGGGAGGAAACTTACACATTTCTCCCAGCTATAGGATTGAGTAGGGTGCTTCTTCTCTTACCCTGATTTATTTTTTCCTGCATGGTCTGTGCAGGATCTGTTTTTGAAACACCCATTGTTCCTATAGAATCTGTGGAAACTGAATGGTCAACATTTCTGACACATGAACACAGGGAGATTTTGAAGCAAACGAGGGGGAAAAAGTAAATAAGAAACGATATAGATAAGTAGTGGGCCTAATAATCAGGGACATGGGGAAGGGACACCTAACCATGGACCAGTGTCCTTTCTGAAAACTGCAACAAATAATGAATTGTCAAGTTATTTTGAGTGAACCCCATGATTTCTCATTTGCCTTTCCAGGTTTTGCACTGCATTCCTCTAGTAAGTAGAAGACAAAACACTTGCAAATCCAAACAGATGGCATCCTCTGTATACACCAACCAGAGCCTAAGAATGGGCAGCAGCATGTGCTTTGATCTCCTTTAGAAATGTCCTTGTCTACTCCTTCCTAAGATTCTATTAAGCCATCTTCTTTTAGAAAAGTGCATCTATCAGTACTGTCTTCCTCTTCTGGTGAAAAGTTGTCTATCAAAGCAATAGGCAGTTTGAAATCATGACCTGACTGCATGCAACATCCTTTTCACTTGGGTGCTACTATAAGCTCCTGAGATGAACCACATCTGAAGGCCAATCTACTTTCCCAGCTGAATCAAATCTTAAAGCTTCCCAACTTTCCTGACCTCCCTCCCCCTTTCAAGGCTCAGTGAGAAGGTGCTTTTCCATCCTTGCTATGGTTGCTGACCCAACTGAAGGGAGGAAAATAATAAATGTTCAGGTCAATCCAGGCACTCAGCACCTCCCTTAGTTATTGAGTCACTGACCTGTAAGTTAGACTAAGTTTTCTGGTACTTACATCTTCTCCTAAAGAGTAAGAGAGGCAGCCCCTTGGCCACCCTTGCTCTTCTCTGAAGAATGAGAGAAAGGGAAGGGAATAATCATTTATTTAGCATCTACTACATGCCAGGGACTGTGCTAAGCACTTTCAAAATATGACCTCATTTGATTTTCATAACTCTGCTAAAAATAGGTTCTGTTATTATTCATTTTACAAGTGAGGGAACTGAGGGAATGAGAGACTAAGTGACTTTGCCAGGTCCACAGAGCTAGTAAGCTCTATTCAATGCCAGAAAATTGGAGCCTCCCTTTGTCCAAGTAATTTACATTTAGTAGGTGCTTAGCAAATTGATGTAGTTAATTCACCAAGAATATAAACTCCCTCTTCATTGTTTCTATGATTTGATGTTATTTAAAGGGTTTCAGAATTAAATGTTAATCCAAGAAGGTGCTAAGTAAAGAGCTGACAAGGGTAATTTGAGTAGTAATGAATGGAGATTGGTAAAGTAGAACAAAAGGATTTTTCAAGTATATTACTGGTATAGAGGTTGGAATTCACACCTTCTTTATGTAACTATAAAGGGAAGGAGAAAAAGGAGTATAAAAGGCCAGCACTCTCTCAGTTTGAAAAGTCTCAGAGTGTAGACTCCAGCTAGAACGTCTTCCTGACCTAGAAGTCTCCCAGTAGAATACCCAAGGTAGGTTTTTACCTGGCAAATGTCTCTTTTCTTCCAGGTCCCTGAAAATTGAGAGTTGATCTGCTAAAGGGACTTGGAGTCAATTAAGATACGGGGTTTACATTAGTGTCTGTGAACTGGTAATAATTTCATGTACATGGTAAAGTTTCCTACTCTGCCTAAACTTCAGTCTTATCCTGTGTAAATTGCAGCCATTTTAATACATGTAATATCCTACCTCAGGCAGACTGGTAAAATCAAATAGGATAATGAGTGGAGTTTGGCCATAGATCTTAAGGCTGGTTTGAAGTTAAAGTTAGATCAGACCAACTCAGAAGATGATAAGTGTTCTGATTCTGATTAAGTCATATATTGGTCTGAATGTCTTGGCTAGGGAGACTGGGTGAAGTTGAATTCTTGGGGAGGTCCTGATCCAGCATCCAAAAGCCCTGGAGTCATCCAGTACCAGTTGCTTTCCTTGACAAGTTCTACCTATGCACTCAGTAGGCAGTCAGTCAGTCAGTCAAGAAGCATCTGTTAAGTACTTACTATAGGCCATGCAGTGAGTTAAGTGCTAGATTTCCAAAGATTCCTCCATGGAATAGGAAAGTTAAGTCTAACAACCAAAAGTTCTGCTGTGAGCAGCAACTGACTGGGCCCAGATTGCCATGTTGGCTAATCAAAGTTAATTTGACATTTATCCTTCCCTCTATAGGTACAAGTGGAGAAATAGAAATCATTGTCCCAGGACCAGACACATCACTTTGGCGAATTTCAAGAAGAAACCAAACCCAGCTCATTTCAATGCATACCGTTCAGGTGGAAAGAGAAGACCCTTGGGCTCTGGTGTTGGTATATGAAGAAGACAAACCACTGAACTCCTTTGCAGAGGAAAATTCAAACCTAACACTGTCAGCAACCAACCCCAGATGTTCCACAGGTTGCTTTTTCAACAGACATCATTTAGTTGTTTTACTGGCTCTCTTTTTGTTGTTGATTATTTTGTTTTTATGGAAGTATCTGTCAAACATCTTCTAGAGGCCCCAAACCAACACCATGAAATCCATGTATGTAACCCCTGATATTACAAATTGTAGATTGATAAGGACTGTCTTCTGGACCCTGCTCCTACTCTGTACTACTAAGACATTAGCAGTTAGAGCATTTCCAACCACTCAATAAACTGCTATGTTTCCTGCCTGATGCAAGGTAAATGAGGTTCCATTTTCAAATTCCAATCCTCCTCTATAACCAACTTAAGAGATCAGTCAAGGCCCTGAAGCACTTTGCCAATGGTTTGTGAAGAATGCCTGTCTCTAATGTTATCTTCACACAATCCTCTTCCTAGAGGAGGAATTTTTCAGGATACCACTGGAAATTTCATATAAAGAAGCATGGAATCAAAGAAGAAATTTAAGAAGACATTCTACCCTACTCGTTTATGGAGTTGCAAGAACAATTGAAGTGGTACATTGAATATTTCTGCAGATTTTTTTCAATATGTTGATCAGTTTGATTTTTTTTCCCCTTTCAATTTTTTTTCCTCTATAATAAAATATTATTTACATGGAATGGCTCTCTTTTTTTAAAAAACTTTTTGGAGGGCATTTGGGGTTCAGTGACTTGCCTGAGGGGTGTAGGGGCAGCAGAGCCAAACTCAATCTGTGGGCCATTGGGGTGGGGGACTTGGCCCCTTGGGGTGGGGGACTTTTAAATCAGAGCTCAGGAACTGATTGCAGCATAGGACACCAGGTCCCCTCTTGACCCTTCCCCCATTATTCCATCTGCTCCCCAATATCTCATTCAAGCCCCTTTCCATCTCTCACTCACACAAGGTCATCCTGGACACAGTGCTGTGGCCCTGCCACCGATGTTGCTGCCCCTGCCACTGGAAATCAGAATACAGATTTTGGGAACTACTGGTAAAAGTTTCAGTTGGCAGAGCCCTGGGTAACTTCCTGAGGATGAACAGGTGTTTTCCTGTCTCTGACTTAAAAGTTCCGTCTAGGGACAGCACCAGGATGGCGGAGCCAGGGACGCCCCGCTTCTTGCTAATCTTCGATTTTGATGAGAGCAGTGAACGAGGACAGCGACACCTCAATCCTGCGCTCTGGTTCTGGCCTGAAGCTGCCTGACAGCCTTCAGGCCACGTTCCGACAGGGCTTTTACAAAGAGTACATGCAGCAGGTCTTCCATTACTTGGGTGAGCAGGGCGTTCTGAGAAGTCTATGAGGAGATCCCCGAGATCCCCCTGTGTCCGGGCATGACCGACCTCTTCCAGTTCTTGACCAAAGAGGGCAGCTGCTTTGAGATCATCGTTATCTCAGACGCCAACACTTTCGGCCTGGAGAGCTCCCTGCGTGCTTCCGGGCTTCCGCGGCCTCACACAAATGCATTCAAAAGGACAAAAAAAAAAAAAAAAAAAAAAAAAAAGAATGACTCTTACACCTTGTCCCTGCCCCAAACCACCATAACTCCTGTGACTGTAAATAACTCCATACCTGCTGTTGTTACCTGTCATACCAATATTGGTCTCACAAATGAGAGCTCCCCTTACCTGTAAACACTTTCAACCACATACTAAAAATGCCTTTGCTACCTCCCCATTGAATACCTAGTAGGAACAATAGGAGACATGATTAGTCAGTTTGGCAGCAGCCCAAAGCCTCCAGACATGAATATTGTCAATCAGGGTGAATTTTCTCTTGTCAGGGGTTGTTCTTCTTTAGTCTCTTTTTCAGTCTGACTCTTCATGCCCTCATTTAGCCTTTCCTTGACCAACATACTAGCTTGGTTTGCCATTTCCTTCTCTGACTCATTTTACAAGTGAGGAACTAAAATAATCAGGGTGAAGTGATTTACCCAGGGTCATATTGCTAGGAGGTGTCTGAGACCACATTTGAACTCAGGAACATGAGTCCCTTCTCTCCAGGCCCAGTGCTCTATCTATCTACTTTATGCCCTAACTGACCTGCTGAGGGCCTTATACTGACCAAGAGGTAATCCCTTACACTGGAAGATTTGGTGCTTGGGAAATCTACCCAACCTATATTTGGAGAAAGGGAGTTGGAACACTGGGTGGAGGTGGCCCTATGAAAGTGGGAAATCATGTAGACAAGGAGATTTTGAGGTAAAAGAGGAGAAAGGGAATAAGAAAAGATATATTTAAGTTGTGGGCCTCATTATCAGGGTGAGGGAGGTGTCCACCCATTGGACAGTGTCCTCTCTGACAACTGCAATAAATAATGGGCATTATACTAGTGTACAGTATCTAGCAACCACTACCAAGTTATTTTGAGTGAGCCCATGATATCCCTTTTGCCTTACCTAGTTTTGCACAGAATCCCTGTAGTAAGGGGTAGACAAAGTACTCGGAAATCCAACCATAGGGCAACCTCAGTACATACCAACCAGACTCTAGGAAAGGACAGCAGTATGTTCTTTGACCCCATTGGTATGTCCTCTCTGAGATGGCATTGGTACAGCTCCTTTTCTAATTGTGCTCTTATCAAGATTATCTTATTCTGGTGAACAGCTTTCTCTCAGAGAAACAGGAAGTTTGAAATCATGACAATGCATTTAACAACATTTTGCCTTGGGTAACACAACAGACTCTAGAGATTAACCACATCTAAAGGCCCACCCACTTTCTTTGCTCCACTTATAATTTTCCCCCCTTTTTTCAATTAATTTACTACTGGTTTATAACATTCATTTCTACAAGTTTTTGATTTCCAAGTTTTCTCACCTTTCCCCTGACCCTACCCCTCACCCTATGGTGGCAGGAAATTAGATTCAGGTTCTACATACACTTTCACATTAAACTTTAGTCAAGTTGTAATGAAGAATTATAATCAAAGGAGTTAATAAGGAGAAAGAAAAAACAAAACAAAAGAAAACAAAAAGAGAAAGAGCAAGTAGTTTGTTTCAATCTGCATTTAGGCTCTAAATGTCTTTCTCTGGATGGGGACAGCCTTTTTTATCATGAGTCCTTTGGACTTGTCTTATAGCCTTGCATTGCTGAGGGGAGCCCAGTCTATCAAAGTCAGTCATCACAGATACAACGGATCTGTAATTGTGTACAATGTTCTCCTGATTCTGCTCCCGTCACAGCAGCAGTTAATATATGTTTCTCTAGGTTTTTATGAAGTCCATCTGCTCCTCATTTCTTAATGCACAACAGTATTCCATTACATCATATACCATAAAATGTTTAATCATTCCCCAATTGATGGGCATCTCCTTGATTTGCAATTCTTTGCCACCACAAAAAGAGGTGTTATAAATATTTTTGTACATACAGAGTCTTTTCCTACTTGTTTGATCTCTTTGGGATACAGCCCTAGAAGTGGTATAGCTGGGTCAAAGGGTATGCATTTTTTATAGCCCTTTGGGCACAGTTCCAAATAACTGCTTCTAATCTTAAAGCTTTGCAACTGCCTCTAAACTTAAAGCTTCCCAACTGCCCTGAAATCCTTCCCCCTTTCAAGGCTTTAGAAGAAGGGTGTTTTCCAACCTTCCAGGGGTTGCTGACACAGCTGAAGGAAGGAAAATAGCAATAATATCAGACAGGCAAGACCAAGACCATCAACACTGCCCTTTGAGTAAATTGGTTATTCATTTAGACCAAGTTTCCTCACAATTACATCTTCTCCCAGGGAGAGAGTCAGCCCTGAAGGGGTGTTGGGGTACTTGAGCTTGGACCCAATTCCAAGATCACATTTCTCCCTAGCTTCAGTTTTCTCCCCAACCCAAGGACACTATGCCTAGCACTAACTCATGAGTGGGCCCCAGTAAGCAACAGTACCTTTCCCCACAATTCCTCATGGTGGCAATGGTGCAGTCGAACCTTAGCAATTGGTGATCTGTTACAGGTTCTGCTGATAGGACAATAAAGATCTGTGACCACACTAGTGACTGATTAAAACTGACCTGGACATAGAAGCACTGTAAGAGAGATGATAGTAACAACAAGGAGCTCATACCTCTTCTCCTGCAGTGAAAACAAGCAAGTGAAATGCTGGGATCTTGAGAAGGTCACCAGACATTATCAAGAACATCTAGTACAGTCTATCCACAGTCATTCTAGCTATCATTGCCTTGGGTGCCTACACCCCAGGGGCTTTCATTTTCTTCCCCTGAATCCTGTAACCAACCCCAGAACCAAGCTGGTTCCCTTAGCACCCCTCTCTAGGACAGTTCCTGAGTCTTTCTAGGCCACTCTCATTTTATGTCCCTCTAGCAGTTGGCTCTTGAAGCCATGGCTGCCTTGCATGGTGCATGTGGTTTTTCTCCCTCAGGGCCAGAGGGTCCTGAGGCTTTGACTCCCTCCTAGTAGATAATAGTTGTCTCATCCAAAGTTCAGTAAAGTTGAGCCTGGGTCTCCTTGACCTACTGGGATAGTGGGTTCCTTTTGTCAGACCTTCAGTAACATGTGTGATCATTTGTTAAAAAGCTGTCTTCACTGCAGGAAGATTGGAGCCTTGCTTAATCTAAGTACCCTAGGTACTTAGCACCTAGTTAGGTGCTTAGGATGGTGCCTGGTCAATGGATCCAGGGTATAAACTCCCACTTCATTGTTTCTGAAGAGTGTTATACCTAAAAGGGTTTCAGAGTTAAGTGACAATTAAATAGGTGCTAAGTGTAGACCTGAGAAGGCAGCCCAGAGTTGATGGGTGGTGATTGATTAGGGGGAACAAAGGGAATTTTCTACTTCATCAGTTTTGATGAGGTTGGCAAGTTCATACCTTCTTTACCTAAACAGGAAAGGGGAGGAGCATCTTGAAAGGAACAGGAGTATAAAAGACCAGTACTGGCTCAGTTTGAGGTATCTGCTTCAGAGTCTAGATTCCAGCCAGAGCTGTATTTCTGACTGAGGAGACTCCCAGCAAGACCTCCAAGGTAAGTTTTCTCCTGGGGAAATGGTCTTTTTCCTTAGAGATCTTTTGAAAACTGAGAGTTGACCTTTTAAGGGGTCAATAGGGATTTAGGGTTTTCATCAGTGATTTTGACATGGTCATTGTTCCATGAACCAAGGTCAAGTTTCTAATCCTGCCTAAATCTCAGTCTCCTTATCTGTAAAATAGGGTTTTTAATATTTGCTGTATCTTGATGAAAACAGTCTGTTAATATCAAACATCCAGAGGCCTGCTATATTGTAAATTTAGTTTGATACCATTTAGATCAGGCCAGCTTAGAAGGAAAGCCATATCTTGTTCATGATCCATGGTAATATTGGTGGATTATCTTGACTTGGGAGAATGGCTCTGGTTCAGTTCTTTGGGAGGTCCTGACTTAGAAAGCAAAAGGCCCTGGGAATAATCACTGATAGCTTTCTTAGTAGAACATACCTATGCCCTCAGGAGGCAGCCTGTCAGCCAATAAGAGTTATTTTGCATTTACTTTGTGCCAGGTACTTTAAGTGTAGGGTACTTTTACAAAGAATCAGCCAACTGGGCTAAGTTAGATAGCTCAGAGAAGAACTGGGAGAGAGCAAATGGGGTCACTAAGAGTAGGGCAGGACAGAAAAGACTAAACAACAACATACTCTACCTAAACCACAGTTTGTTCATCTGTAAAAGAGGAGTTTTAGTATCCTAACTCAGGGAGACTGTCAGTATCAGATGGGATGATACGTGAAGACTGTAATTAGGTTAGCTAGATATTATTTAGATCAGGCCCACTCAGAAGGGAAGTATCTAGATTCTGATGCTGTGATAGATCATTATAGATTCTTGCTAGATGGTTTCTTAGGCAGGTAAGGAGCCATCATCCAAATGCACTTGAATAAACCAGCTGCAATTGCTTTCCTTGGCAGGACCTATTCATGCACTCTGTATGCAGTAAGTCAGTCAACAAGCATTTATTAACCAATTAGTATAAGCCAAGCTGTGAGCTAAATTCGGGGGCTGCAAAGAAAGGTAAAAATATGGTCCCTGCCATCAGAAAGCTGACATTCTAGTGAGGAGGCTCTGCAAACAACCATGTTTATATATAATATAGAGATTGGGAATGACAGGGAACCTCAGAAGGAAGAAGGGGAAGAGTAAGATATCAGATTTAATATTCAATCCTGGAAGTATAAAGGAAGCCTTGAAATTTTTTGAGCAAAGGAGTCAAAATTGTAAGTTAGGAAGACAGAAATGGTCTTTAATGAAACATGGATTGGATTGTAGAAGCCTCAAGACAAGTAAACCAAAAGGGAAGGTTGTTGTCCAGGTGTGAGGTAGCAAGTGCTTATGCAAATTGTGGTGATTATGTTTGTGCAGAGAAGGGGATATCCATGAGAGATGGCTATTTTGAAAGGTAGAAATGACAAGACTTAGCAAGTTTGGATATCTGGGGTGAATATCAATGGGGAGATAAGGATGGTACTGAGGTTATTAACCTGGTTCATTATGAGGATGGTGGGGCCTTGACAGTAACAGGGAATTTTTAAAGAGCAAAGAGTTTGGAAGGAATGATAATGCCTTTGGTTTAGATAGCTTAGGTTTGGGATGCCTATGGGACATCCAGATTGGGATGTCAAAAAGCAGTTGTTAATGTGAAAGTGAAGCTCAGCAAAGAGGTTAAGCTATGTGTATGATCTGAGAATCATCTCCATAGATGTAATTGAAAGCAAGAGAAGTTGTTTAGTGAGATAATACACTTTTGTTTTTGTATCATGGATCCATTTGGCCATCTGGTGAAACCTACAGACCCATTTTCAGAATTATATTCTTAAATGTCTAAAAATATATCTTCTCCCTTCAATTGTATAGAACCAAGAGCATATTAATTCCCCCAGGTAA
Source organism: Gymnobelideus leadbeateri (assembly GCA_011680675.1). Classification (NCBI taxonomy): domain Eukaryota; kingdom Metazoa; phylum Chordata; class Mammalia; order Diprotodontia; family Petauridae; genus Gymnobelideus; species Gymnobelideus leadbeateri. The sequence goes on from WOXC01005123.1 coordinate 183,016, forward strand.
TTAGGAGGCAGAAGGAACTCTGCTATTTTACTGACTCCTGAATTATAAAATCAGAGACTTGGAGTCCTAGAGCTGAGAAAAATTTGAGGGGCCATTCTAATCCGAACCCCTTATTTTACTGATGATCCTGAGAGGCTGAGACTTTGCATGACTTGCTGAAGATCACAGGTAGGGCTAGGTGCTGAATTAGCCTCTCTGTATCTGAGTTGCCTCCAAGATTCTTTCCCCTGTACTCTACTGCTTCCATTTATTGACTTAAGTGATTGCCTAAGTCAGCAAGCATTCCCACAGAGCATGGGGTATTCACAGTCCTCTACCTGATTTTTTTTTTTTTTTTTTGCTGGGGTGGGGTGTGGAACAATGATCACAGATTCTATAGCTCTGTTGACCTCTCTAAGGGCATTTTTTAGGAAAATATATTTTCTTCATGCTTAAATTTTTAAAAAATTAACACCAAGGAGTTGACAATTATTTTTTTCCCTTTCACATGATATTTTCAACATAATTTTGTTCAAATTTTGGGAGCACTTAACTATACCCTCCTCAAATGATCATCACCAGTTTCTTCCCTTTTGTTGTCCAAATCTTAGAAAAAGGACCTTTTAGTGGTTGCTTTCACTTTCTCAGCCTGGAAGCTAAGTTTGAGCTCCCCTGCAGAAGTGCTGTATAATGAAGTCATCCCCTTCTCAGTGAGCAGGGAGCAAGGGATAGAGGAGGAAGAGTCTGGCCACCAGTTATGGGAGAAGTCATTAGTTGGGATCCCCATATACAGCAGACAAAGAAAGGTCAATGACCCCAGGTTTATATTGCCATTTCACTCACTCAAAGTGACTTTGACACACACTTTTCCCCTTCCAGGTGCATTCTGGAATAGAAATCATTGGGCCAGGACTAGGCACAGCCTTTTGGAGACTGGTTCAAAAAGAACTCACACCTGCTTCCAGTGGACCCTGAAGACCTAAAATGGATAATTTACAAGCACTCACTTTGCAGTATGGAGCCGACCAAGCCCTTTATACCCCTGTGGTCATCGACTTACCTCTACAACCATCAGAAACCCTTTCTCAACATTGGGGTTTCTTCTGCATGCTGCTCTCATTTTTCCTATTGCTGGTCATCACCTGCATCCTGTGGCAATTTAAATTCCTCTAATGCTCAGCCAGCAACATCAGGAAATTTGAGCATGCAGGTATGGCCCTGGTGCCATATGGTGCTCTATGGCCTCTGAACCTACTCTTACCATCAATATCACCAGCAGTTAGAACAGCTCCAAGTGCCCCCCCCCCCCCCCAATGCTATGTTTCCTGCCTGCTTCATTTTACATGGGGTGCCCATTTACTAGTTCCAAGCACAGAATCACTAGTGCAGAAACTCATCAGATCCCTGAAAAATTTTGCAAATTTCTTGTACCTAGTGGAGAAACCTTTTGAAGATGCTCTTTGACTGGTCTCAGTTCTCTTAGTACTTCAGTCCTCTTCCTAAAGCAGGAATTTTTCCAGAAACAACTGATTTTTCTCATTCTGGAAGCTATGTTCACCCTGACAAACAGAAAATCTTTATGAAAAACTGATTTCCCCATGTTGCCATTTCAGCCAGTCACCATGAAACTACCTTTCTCTCTGTAAATGCAAACAGTGGACAAATGGATCCTTGCTCCAAGACCAGACTCTTTACTTTGGGCACTTTAGAAGATGAGCCTGAACCCTGCTCATTTCAGTGGATGCACTCAAGGACTGAAATGGAAGATGAGTCTTCTGTGACTTTCACCTTGGGAAGTAACCAAGAGCCTATCTACCCTGTGGTCAAGTCACCACTTCCACAACCTCTCCTTAAAAGTTGCCCCCACCTTTGCCAACTTCCTCACTTGACCCTCCTGTCGCTGGCCACTGCCTGGATCTTAGGGCAATACAACACCACCTTCTACTGGTTCACCACCACCCCTATTAATCTCAATCAAGCCTTCCTAAGACTGAACAACTTCAGCAGCCAATCAGGCACCTGAAATACTTTTGCAGAGGATTGTAAAAACAATAACAAAAACCAAGCAAACAAACAAAAACCAAAAACAAATGTCTCATCTTCTGCCTTTCCATCAAGTCTGGAGCAGCCTGGAGCAGCCCTTGACCACATTTTCTGCTCCTCCCAGAGCCTGGCCTCATGCTCCAAGCAGAGTGGCTCCATGGAGGTGGTGGCAGCGATGGCAGGGAGGCTGGGCAGAGGCTCAGCCTCCATGGCCGTGTGGGTGGGCGCCGGGGCTCTTGAGGACACTGCAAGGGTGGGGTGTGTGGAAGGCCACTGAGGGCCTCCAAGGGGCTGAGGGCTAAAGCAGTGTTTATGGATGCGGCGGCCGCTCCTTGGAGTGTGTGTCCTTCCTGGGCCTCTGCAGCTTCTCCACATGCTGCCCCGCAAGGGCCCCCTCAGATCATCGAGCCCTCCGCTGACTGCGGGGCAGAGGCAGAAGCAGAGGTCCATTCTGAGGCAATGAGGGCTGAGGGATGGGTTAAGGCCTGCCTTGACAACTGCTCCTTTACTGTGTGGCCAGATGCTCATGTCACACTCACATTATCTCCAGTGTAGCTGTGAAAGTCAGAGAGGAGGCGGGGTGGCACCGGCCCAGGGACGGGAGTCACAGAGGCGGGTGACAACCCTAGAGTAGTTGACCCGACTCTCTGTTTTTGATTTTTTTTTTTTTTTACTCCCTACTAATATTATATTGAGATCTGATTGGATGAGGTAGAATCCAACTGAGAGAGGAGACAGCTGTGCTTGTCTGTACTGCCAAGGAGATCTATGCAGAGGAACTTGGTATTTCTATGATTTAAGGGACATTATTTTGTCACTTTAATAGTGTAACACTGAGCACTAGTTTAAGGGTGATTGTGAGGTTAAAAGAAATTGTCTTTGTTTCATTAATTTGAGAGCAGAAGAAATGCTGGTTTGCCTAGAAAGAAAACAGTGGGAATCTTACAAACAGTTATTAACAGAAGAGCAGCTTTTTTATGGCAGAGAATATTCCTGAAGAAAATGAACACATCAATACCTACAGTTTCAGAGGTGCAAATTGTCCTGTACCCTTGGGCTGTCTTGGTTTATGCCACTCCTTTCCAGATTTCTCTGTGGGCTCCAGCTCCCTCGATGCTTAAGCAGGAAAATATGGTTCAGTTCAGCATGTGGACTGTGATGTGATCATTTATTGTATTTCTCTTATCTTGTACCTGTGTGGAGTTATAATTATTCTTTTGTTTTTTCTTTTTTCATTAAATAAATGTTTTGTGTTTGAACTAATTATTGTGATTAATTTTGTATAAATAGGAAATAGGCCAGTGTCAGGAACTATAGAGGTAGCTAATTCTCAGCTCACCTCACCTGAATGCACACAATAGAACAGGCTTTAAACTACTCTATACCTGCTGATGTCACCTGTCATACCAATATTGATTCCAAAAATGGTTACCTATACTTGTAAGCACTGTCAACCACATGACTATAAATGCCTTTGTTATCTCACCATTTAATACCTGGTAGGAACAACAGGAGACATGATTAGTCGGGTAGTCACCAGCCCAAAGATTCAAGACATGAATAGTGTCTATTTGGTCAACCTTTGCCTGCTAAGAAGCCACCTCAAGCAGGGCAGACTGATGTCAGCACCTTTTGGCCAGCAACACTAATGATCAGGTCTGTTGAGTTGGACACTGTGAGCTTGCTTCCCCTGGAGCTGTACACATCCCACTCCCACCTCAGTGGTCCCACAAATTGTTCTCCAGCTACCAAGCCCAGACTTTGTCAATGTGAGTTGGACTGACGTACCATCTCTTGCCACTTCCTAAGGAGAGATGGAAAGCCCTGGCAGTCATGGACAGACAGCCTATAGTCTGCAAGTAACCTTTTACTGCCAAAGGGTTGATGGTGTGAACCCTCCAGTGACTAAACTCTGTTGCTTTGGGGGTGGGGAAGTGCTGAGATTCACACCTATTTCTCTCTTGCTTTTTTTCCTTTTCCTAAGAGAGCTGTATGGGAGGGAAATCAGCCATACTAGGGAAGCCAACAAGGCTGCTTCTGCCTACTCTTCACTAGGCAGGTTTTATGATTACTTTAGGACAAAGGAAATGGCAAGAATGACCAGAAAGCAATCAAAAGCAAATTCTATGAAACTGCAAGTGAAAAATATGAAGCCAAAGAAGAGATAGAGAAGACACATGACCCTATATTGGTGTTTTCTTCTCAAGGGTATTGGAGTGATTTTCCACTTCCTTCTCCAGCTCATTTTATAAATGAGAAATTAGGCAAATAGAACTTGAAAGGATTCACCAATCACCTCCTGAAAGTAATACTGAAAAGGAAAATTTGTAGAAATACTGTAGTGAAATTCTAGAGTTCCCAGGTCAGGGAGAACATATTACTTGTAACTAGAAAGCAAAAATTCAAGTACTGTGGAAAACCAAGATTTAGTAGCTTCTACAATAAGGGAACAGAGGGATTGGAATATGATGTTCTGGATGTAAAGGAACTAGTCTTAAAACCAAGAATCAGCTTTCAGAAAAACTGCTTATACTCCTTCAAGGGAAGAATGGAGTTCATTGACATAGAGGATTTTCAGGCTTTCTTTTTTTTTTAAACAAATGCTTTATTAACTTCTGTTTTACATCATTCATTTCCGCCAGATTTTGAGTTACAATCATTTTCTACGTTATTCCCCTACCCAACCTCCCAGAATAGCAGTCCCACAAGACATCCCTTCCTCCAATCTGCTCTCTCCCATACCTTCTCCCATACCCCCTTCTACTTTTCCATTAGAGGAATGTAAATCTTTGTGTCCCAATGCCTGTGCATCTTATCTCCCAATTATAAGCAAAAGAGTATTAATAATAGTATTTATATATATTTGAAACATTTAATGTTAAGACCTCGAATTTCAGATCCATTTCCTTCTTCCCTTGTCACCCATTCCCTCTTGGGAGATAAGTAATTCAGTATATGTTGTACATGTCTAGCTATGCAAAACATTACCATAGTCGATGTATTGTACTAGGCTGCTTATAATTCCCTCCCACTCATCCCACCCCCCACCTGGTCCATTCCCTACATGATCCTGTCCCTCTTCTATAGTGGGTACTTCCAACCTCCCCTCCCCCAAGGATGCCCTCCCATCCATCATCCCTCCTCTCATCCCCCTTCCCCCTATTCTGCTGCAGGTTGAGACATCCCATTTAGTATGTATGTCATTCTCTCCCTGAACCAAATTCAATGAGAATGTGGTTTTGCCTTTTTTGCCTTCCTATTCTCCCCCTCCCTTGCAACCACTTCCCCTTGCTTCTTCTACATGAGATAGTTTACCCTACCCTGTCTCTCCCCATCTCCTCTTGCCACTTTCCTCTCTCACCTCAATAATTTCATCCCTTGAGTATTCTCCATTCCCAACAAATTCAACCTATGCCCTCTATCCATATATAACTGTAACCATCTACACACACATTCACATATGTGTTCATATGACCACACCCCCTTCTTCCATTATTTTCATAGTGAGAAAGATATCATCAGTCACAGTTATTGCTTTTCCATATAGGAATGTAAATAGTTCAACTTTGATAAGTTCCTTTTGATTTCTTTTCCCTGATTACCTTCTCAGGCATCTCTTCCTTCTTGTGTCTGGATGTTAAATTTTCTATTCAATTCTGGTTTTTTCCTCAAGAATGCTTGAAAGTCCTCTATTCCACTGAATGACCATATTTTCCCCTGAAACAAAATACTCAGTTTTGCTGGGTAGGTGAGCCTTGGGTTCATTCCCAGTTCTTTTGCCCTCTGGAATATCATATTCCATGCCCTTCGATCCCTCAGTGTAGAAGCTGCCAGGTCCTGGGCTATTCTGATTGTGTTTCCACAGTATTGAAATTGTTTCTTCCTGGATGCTTGGAGTATTTTCTCCTTGATCTGGGGGTTCTGGAGCCTGGCTATAATATTCCTGGGAGTTTTCTTTTTGGGATCTTTTTCAGGAGGTGATCTGTGGATTCTTTCAACCTCTATTTTACCCTCTGGATCTAAAACATCAGGGCAATTTTCCTTGAGAATTTCTTGAAGGGTGGTTTCTAGGTTCTTTCTTTGATCATGGCTTTCAGGTAGTCCAATAATTTTTAAATTGTCTCTCCTGGATCTATTTTCCAGGTCAGTGGTTTCCCATGAGATATTTCACATTGCCTTCTAATCTTTCATTTGTTTGGATCTGCTTAACAGCATCTTGATTTCTCATAAAGTCATTAGCTTCCATTTGCTCCAGTCTAACTCTGAAGGAATGAATCTCCTCAGTGAACTTTTGAGATTCTTTTTCCATCTGGCAAATTTGACTTTTTAAGGCATTCTTCTCCTCATTGCCTTTTGGGCCTCCTTTGCCATTTGAGTTAGTCTATTTTTTAAGGTGTTGTTTTCCTCAGTCAGGCTGTTGACCCTCATTTCATACTTTTCCTGCATCCTTCTCATTTCTCTTTCCAATTTTTCCTCTTCTTCTCTTATTTGATTTTTAAAGTCCTTCTTAAGGTCTTCTATGGCCTGCAACCTGCTCATGTTTTCCCCCTGGGGCTTTTGGAGCAGGACTTCTGACCTCACAGTCCTTTTCCCGCTCTATGCCCCCCAAATAGGAGTCTAGGGTTGCATTTTTCTGTTTCCTTTGCCTTGGCATGTTGCCACTTAATTGCTTGACTTTTGGGATTGTTGCCACACTATGGCTTTAAGGCCAGATAGAGGAATTTTCGTCCTGAACGTGTGGGGGGCAACTTCCGTTTCTGGCAAGCTGTAAGCCCACCCACGACTTCCACCCTAGATCACAATCCTGATCCAGGGAGGTTAAAGCAAGAGCGATTACCCCCCAAGACTGATCACTGGATCTCCCTACAATTAATATGTAGGCCAAGAGCTGGAGCTGCCTCTGAAAACTACAAAATGGCATGTCTCCTCAGTGGCTTCTAGCCCCCAGGGGAGGAACCCGACGCATTCCCCCAAATACTGGTCCCAAAGTCCATAGGACACTAACCTCTTATTTTGTCCTAGGCATGTCTATGTTGATAATTCTGGAGTTGCCACAGCTGCTGGTGTTCTGGGGTCTCTCCAGCCGGCTGCTGGCCCTGCCGCCCTGGGGCTAAAACCTCGGCTCACGGGGATCTGGGCTCTGTTCGGCTCAGCTTCCCGAGCTCTGCGCGCTGCAGGCTCCCAGACTGCTGCGCTGGTCCTTCCTGCAGGGCTGCTGGGCTGTCCTCAGTGGGAGGTTAGCTTCTCTGTGTCGTTCTCTGGGTGCTGGGGCTCCAGAAGTTGTTCAGAGTCTCCTTTTACATAGTTTGGGGGGAATCTCCAGGCTTTCTTGATGAAAAGACCAGAGCTGAACAAAAAATTTTGCTTTTCAAATATAAGAATCAAGAGAAGCATGACAAGGTAAATAAGAAAGAGAAATTATAAGGGACTACTTAAGATTGAACTTGATCCATACTTACATTGAAATATTATATATATATATATATATATATATATATATATATATATATATATATATATATATATATATATATATATATATATATATACCCTATAGGTAAGTAGGGGGGAAGGGGATAAGAGAGGCTGAGGGTGATGATAGAAGGGAGGTCAGATTGAGGGAAGGGTAGTAAGAAGGGAATATTTATGAAAAGGAACAGGTTCAAAGGAGACAGTAGAATAAACGGGGATTGGAATAGGATGGAGGGAAATAAAGTTAATCTTTCACAACATGACTATTATGGAAAAGTTTTGTATAAGTACCAACAAATAGCCTATATCAAATTGCTTGTCTTCTCAATTAGGGTGTATGGGGAGGGAAGAAAGAGAGAATTTGGAATTCAAAGTTTTAAAAATAAATGCTGAAAACTGTTTTTGCATGCAAGTGGGAAATAAGATATAGAAGCAATGGGGTATAGAAATCTACGTTAACCTACTAGAAAGTCCGGGGAAGGGGAGAAGAGAGAAGGGTTGTGTGATAGAGGAAGAGTAGAGTGGGGGAAGGGATAATCAGGTGGGGGAGAGATGGGGTGAAAATTTAGAACTCAAAATCTTGTGGAAGTCAATGTTAAAAACAAAAACACATAATTAAATATAGTTTTATACACACAGAGAGAAAGATAAGGAAAGAATTCTCTACCAGTGAAGAAATGAAGTGACCTGACTCTTGCTTTCTGCCTAGATTAAGCTAGGTAGTTAAATGGGTAAAGTGCTTTCCCTGCCATTGAGTTTCGAATTCAACCCCTCACACTTACTAGTTCTGTTGTCCTGAGCAAGTCAAAACGTCTGTTTACCTTAGTTGCCTCCATTATCAGGAAAAAGAACACATAATAGCACATTCCTTCCTGGGTTATTGCAGAGATAAAGTGATAAAATATTTCCAAAATATTTCCACTTAGCAGAGTTCCTGGACCTCTGGCTTTTGCCATTCCTTTCTCCACATCAAGACTGGAGGTTGTGTTAAGAGGTTAGTGCTGGAATGGATGCATCTCTAAATTCTTAGCCTAATGATGATAATTGAATCCATGGGAACTCAGGAGCTCACCTAGTAAAATAACATGGAGGGAGAAGAGGAAAGGATTCTGGTGAGAGCATCTTTGGATACCAACAGCTAAAGATCCAGACAGTGAGACTGAGGAGTGATCAGGCAGGTAGGAGGAGAACAAGGACAGACCATACTCATGAAATTCTACCAAAAAGAGTTTAACTTTGGTAACTTTGGAGAGAGCAGTTCCAATAGAATAATGCTGTAGGAAGCCCAGTGACTGAGAGTCGAAAAGAAGAGTGACAGGCAATGATTTGGAGGCATGATAGATTGTAGATGGCTTTCTGAAGGAGTTTAGTTATGAAAATAAGGAATATTGCATAATATGAGATGGAACTCTTAGGAAATAGACTATTTTTTTCCATGTAATATGTGCCAAGGTCCTTGACTGAGGTGACTGGAGAAATAATGGGAGATCTGAGGATGGATAAAAAGATTTAGAAGAGCACTGTGGCAAATGGGAATCAAATAGAGAAATATAAAAGAATTGTCTTGAGAGTGTACAAGTGAGATTATGTAATTAGTTATGAGGTGAACCTGGTCAATGGAGGTTAGTCATTTTATCCAATTCATTCAGCAGCATGATGAGGAAGAATAATGGCAGGAGATGGTGCCAATGGCAGGAGTTATTCATGTTTGAGGCTTGGCAAACAAATCTTGGGGCAGGATAATGAGGCAAGGAAACTAATAGAAGAGAACTGTCAAGAACAGAGCTGGTTCACTAAGGGTTCAAGTTGTGCAAAGAAGGGGGGTGTAGCCAATGCATGGGGTAATGTCCTGGGAAAGAAATTAAGATTTGATGGTTTGGAGATCATAATGATGATATTGCAAAGTAGCAATAAAAGCAGAATTACAACATATTATATTCAGATGGAAATTTAGAGTTATTGAACATGAAGCAGAACACTTGTAGATGGAAAAAATTAGGGGTATGACAACTTCTGAGGGCAGCTGAGTTGTTATGGAGAAGTAGATCATGGGAAATGAGTAAGTTAAAGTCCTGAGAGGTCAGGGTGTTTAAGGAAGCATCAATAAAATATTTATGTGGAAGGCCCCTAGTATCAGAAGAAAAGTGGGGGGGAAAAGAGAAAACTAAAGTCCCAGGAACTGAATTGGGGAAAGAATGAAACTGCTCTGGAGGGGAGTGAATATTAATTCTCAGAATTTTGCTTGCTTGATAGAAATAGATTGAGTGAAAATTGAAGACAAGTCCCTGCAAGTGCAAGAAAACTGAATGAGGAGGAAGAGTGCTTAAGGTAGAAGTTAGTTTATTGTTTAGAGCAGATATTCCATAGTACAATGGAATAGTGCACAGAATGGGACATTGGGAGAACTTAGGTTGAGAGGAATGATGTTAATAAGTGTGCTAGCAATCCCTGGTCAGTGTTGGATTAACTGTAGTCTGAAAAGTGAAAGTATGGTAGACATTGAGGAATGAGTTGAAGTAGGTTATCATAGTCCCTAGGGGTTCAGTTTCTGGAGACACTCCCAGAATATCAATATTTGTAGCTGGAAAGAGGGTGGGGGGATAATTTTCCTCTGAAGCACTGCAATCCAAATGAAATATGTGACTGCAACCCCTTGTCAGTTGAAATTGCACAACATTGTCAGATAAATAGGAAAAAAAATCAATTATACTATTTACAAGGATGGTAGACTTCTTTTAAATCATTTTATTTATTT